>BJBW01005310.1:426001-640359 GCA_004320125.1 Scolopax mira | reverse complement strand
GAGCATCCACGACTTCCCTGGGCAACCTGTTCCAGTGCCTCACCACCCTCACAGGAAAGAATTTCTTTCTAATATCTATTCTAAATCTCCCCTCTTCCAATTTAAAACCCCTTGTCCTTTCACTGCACTTCCTGACAAACAGTCCCTCCCCAGCTCTCCTGTAACTCCCTTCAGATATTGGTAGGCTGCTATAAGATCTCCCCACAGCCTTCTCTTCTCCAGGCTGAACAACCCCAGCTCTTTCAGCCTGTCCTCATAGGGGAGGTGGTCCATGTGGTACTTTGAGCTGTGAAAGGATGCTAAATACCAAACAGGAGCTGCAGAGCTCAGGTGCACAGTGGGATTCATTTGGTACCTGAGGGCACGATGGAAAAAATTCACCTTTCCCACATGTGAGGGACAGGCACTGCCAGGATAGTTCAGATCCCCACCAAAACATGTAGCTCTCACACACCATGGCACAAATCTCTGTGCCCAACAACCTTATTTTGACATAATATTTTGAAATGTGGACCTGGGGGAGAAGCCTTTCCTTGGGTCAGACTCTGACACGGGTACTTTCAGTGGGAATTAGCCACCTCTTCAAGGCGTGCTGGGCCAGCTTTTAAAAACCTTTCCCAACAAGCTCCTTAATTCTAAACTCTGTCGTGCTGTGCCTGAATAATGTGCCTTGCCATATATCAGCTGTGAGCAAGAGGCCTGATCCTGCACAAAGAGCTTCCTTTAATTCCCTGGGGACTTTGGTTGAACAATGGCTGCGGGATTGAGTCCGGAGGGAATGCAAACTACCAGGAAATTATTCCCATCCGTGATTTTGATCCTTCCATTTTAAAATTGAAAACGCAACATAAAAAAATAACACTATGTTTGCAGCAGATTCTGCTGATTGCAGGGCATTGTATAAGCATGTCAGGGTTTTCTTTTTTCTTTTTTTCCCTCCTTTTACCAGACAGAATAGGTGAAGAGGTTGAGCTGCAGATCTCATTTCTCCTGTTTTGCTGCTTGTGAAGTCTGCCAACAGAATCCACCTTGACAAAGTCAAGGACTCTGCGTTTAATGTTGAACTGAGTGAATAAATTATGCATGAAATTGTGTCGGAGTCTCTAGTGTGCAGAATTGCTCCTTTTGATATGAAAGGTTAATTCAGAAAGGAGTCCAAAATAGCTGGAAATTGTGGGGATAAGTGGATAGTATTCACTGTTGTGAGCTGTTATTACTAGAAATTGCATTCCCTCTCTAGGTTCCCTAGAGATTTAGCTTTGCTGGTGAATATAAACTGTACTCAATAGAATAGCATTTAGGAGTAACAAGAGTGTATGTCCACACACAGTAAAATATTCTAATGGTGTTTTAAAAGGAAGCTGTACTTTTTCATGTGTTCTATGTACCCTAAGGATGGATTGCTATTACATTTGGGTCAAGAACAAGGCATAGGGAAGGTAATAAGTTTTGAGTACATCTTTATTACAAATATTCTGATTGTATGATCCGTATCGAAGGAACTGGACAACCATTTTTTTTTTCTGTTTGAGTTTGTATGTGCCTTATGAGAGAGTGTTGTCTTTGATCAGGTTTTCTCGCAGCTTTGGGAGAAGATTCATTCATGTTTTTTCTTACGGATGTCCTCTCCCTGATCTTTTGCTGTGTTTGTCAACAGTGTGGCTGTGTCCTTTCTCATGCTCGCTTTTGGTGCATCTCCTCAATGCAATGCAGTGTTACAAGTTTTGTTTTTTTTTTTTTTATTTTTTTCCCTATTTTAATCCCAAAGGAAGTTAATGACTCACTGTAAGCAAAAGCATTAATTTTAGCCAAGTTTGCTCTGAATTAAGACACTTCTTGTTGCCATCTGTTACTGTCTATGATGCCTCCATAGCAAGGAGCAGGGATTGCACTGTAAACATTCAGGAAATTAGTTTCAGCAGGATATTTTGCAGGCAGATTATTTCCTTCTGGATCTCAGCTTTCCTCACAGTTGGAGATTTTTGGGTTCTTCCTCTGTCCTAACAAAGGACAAAGTCATTTCCAACGTGCTGTGAGGTCCTAGGCAAGGCCACGTCCAGTCTATTGTGGAAGGACAAGGGTGGGTGATCCCTCCTCTTAAACCCCTCATCCATTCTGAGTGGGACAGCAGTAAGCTCTTCTCCTCATCACTTCACCAATATTTCAGGTGCTTAGCTCCATAATCAAAGCTACCAGTAGTGCGACTGTTTTTCCTTGTGGTGCTTTTGGTTCAGCAAGGGGTCCTGGCAGTGAGGAAGCCCTCTTCAGTGTGGTATCCTGGCCATGGGGATCCCCTGTCCAGGTGACCCATACTCAGCTAGCCAAGGAGCTCCAGGAAACAGAACACTTTTCCATTCCTGTGTCTGTTATCCTTTTATGTAGAGGTTGCTCCTGAGGCAAAGCTGGTTCAAGGAATTTCTAGGATTTCCCTTTACCAGCCTGGAGTTGTTTCCAACTAAATGTGGAAAACTCAACACCAGTCTTGAAGCTGGGGAACAAAGAAGCTCAAATGATGGTAGGGCAAGCATTTCCATATAGGTATCTAGTACTAGGTATCTAAAAGAAATGAGGGGTGCCCAGCTGACCTTCATGGCTGGCTGTTCAGGTCTCAATGAACTGGTAAGAAAGAAATGCCTTTCAAACAGTGTCCTTGCACAAACACACAGAGCAAGGACAAAAAAGACATGTGGTGGATAACATACAACACAACCCTCTTGGGATGAAAGCTGTGAAGTTAAAAGGTGGTTTATCTGTATCAGAAGACAGCTAAGGAGATAAACTGTCAGCAGGTAGATAGTACAAAAAGAGGGCTGAAATGAGAAGTCCAGCTAATATCCAAAGAGCTACACAACTCCATATGGACCTAATGAAGTCAATGCATAAAAGTGAGATTCTTTTTCATTAGGGAGCTATACCATGGAGCAGTATTAACATATGTTCAGAGATGGCCACATCTGCTTCTGAATGTTTGCCCCCCACCTCCTCTGCCTGGGAAGGTTACAAGTCAGAAAGTAGTGATAAGTCATGATAATTACTTGAATTTGGCTTTGGCTCTTCTCTCTGGGGAACGAGACCTCTAATCTCTCTTCCTGATGGACTCCTCCTCCCAGCTTTCATCCTCTGACCCTTCCTGAAGTATCTACACTGGACAGACTGGCTGATTTGCAACCTCATATAAGATGCTCTTGCCACAGTAGCAAAAATGTTCCCGCTGCTTTCCCCAATACAACCCAAGAGGGAAACAGGGAAAAAATTTTCTTACTGGTCATGAAAAGAAAAGATGAATCCCAGGAAGCCAGATGTCCCAGTTTCTATTACATTTATTATCAACCAGCATATATTTGGCCTTAAGGTCTCCTTTCATTATAGTGTAGTATCAAAAGGTGTCCTAAATGCAGACTCATGAATGCTTTTGGCAGAGCTTCTGTACTATCAAGCATCTGCAGTTAAGTGTGACTATCCAGGCTCTCAGGCTGGATTAATTTCTTAACTACTAACAAGCTTACAATGGTACCAGTTTGTACAATGGAGTAATTCAGAGCTTGAATGATCCACTTTCTGCTATTTCCTTGTCTGAGTGATGCGCTTCCTGCTTCAGAAAGGCTCCTGAAATCTCTGTTTGGGAGCCATCAAATTCACTCCTGAAAACAAATTAGTTTTTCACATTCTGTTGCCATTTGTTATTGATGCTTTCTCTCCTACATCCCAGGGGATCGCTCATCACTCACTGTGCACAATGTCTCCAAACACAAAATGGAAATCTGGACACAAGAAGTGCTGTTAAAAGTTGTGGTAGAAACAGAGAGTTCTGGAAAACATAATTGTTTCTCTTTTCACTCAAAATGCCAAGACTTGAAGGCATTTCTGCTTGCCGAGATAGGTGGATGAGCCGTTGTTTCATTGCAACGCACACAGATGCAGTTAAATAGTCCCAGATGGAATCTGAAATATTCCATAGCAGCCTCTTGGGCAGCGAGTGCATTAACTGCCACAGGAGAAGGCTGTAAAGGCTCCCATCTGGTCATCCATCAACACTTTTATACATTATCATCAGCAGCCTGCTTGGAGGGAAGGTGTGCCACATTTCTGAAAATCCAATTAGATGATAGCAGCCAGTTCTCTTTTATCCTCTCTGTTGCTGAGCCATCCAAAGCATTTTTTTAGATTAAAGAAACATCATTTTCCTTCATAGGAGCTGTGCTGCTTTATCTCTATCATGACCCATTCTTTTATGTGCTTTATAATTCTATTATTAATTGGGATTTCAACCATTTGCCTGCTACTGAAGTGGGACTCGCTAGTTTGCAATTCCCAGGACCAGCCTTATGCCTCTTTTTCCCAAAGACTGATATAATTGCCATTCTTCAATTTGTTGATAGTTACTCTTTTGAGAAGAGAGATTGCAGCACCTCAGCTGCAGGGTTTGATGCCAGTCCTCTCCCTTACCCTGATGGATCAATTGGCTTTGACTCTAGATGTGCAGATGCTTCTGCTGTGTCTCTCAACATCACAAGCTGGGATGAGCTACCCTCTTTTATATCTTGATTTTCTCTGAGTGGTTCAGAGTTTGGGGCACTAGTGCTGCTGAAGAATCGTTTGCAAAGCATAGCAAACTCCCAAGATCTCCAGAATTAATTCTAGTAATGTTACCTTAAAAGAACTGGCTTCCCTCTGGTTTGGGTTTTATATAAAGGACATTTTAATGGCAAGACTTTAAATTTTCAGGTAAATAATTAGTGTTTTCTCCAACATAATTTTTTTTCCAGGCATTACATGCTGAGGATGAGCACTTTGATATAGTCTTTATTGATGCTGATCAAAGGAACGTTGTTAACTACTACAGCTTTGTCATGGATAACCACTTGCTGAGAATGGATGGAATGATCTGTGTAGAGAATACGCTCATGAAAGGACAAGTCTACCTGGAGAACATATCTGATGAAAATGTACTAGCTGTCAGAAAATTAAATACAGTGATTAATTCAGATCCTCGTGTTCAGCAGGTTAGTGCAATGCAATTGGTTAAGGTGCCCGTGGTACTGTATCTATGGATTTTGCAAAATACTCTTTGTTGGTGCCATTATCCAGGGGACCTAAAATGAACTCAAATTTTATTATAATTCACCTTACTTGAGCTCTATGTATGCGTTTCTATATTCAGAAATGGTCCCTAGTCTCTGTCTGCATCATATAGTGTTAGAGGCAAGATAAAAGTGGAGCACTTACGAGTGAATAATCAACTCTACAGTATGTCCAAGGAACCACTGCTCTACTTTAAAGGCTCTGGAGGCTGTGTGGCATCACCAGCACAACAGGAGTCAACAAAGTCCTACTCCAGCAGGAGAAAAAAAATAATATTGAAATAGCCTGCACAAGCAGTATGCTGTGAGTTTAGAGGCAAAAATTAGACAAATATTCTCTAGGACTTTAAAAGTAGGCATCAATGATGTTACCCCAGACCAGTAAAGATGCCACCAGCCTGCAAAGCTTGCTCCTCCCCATGGAGGATAAGACTTCCAGTCCTCATGACAGCGTTAGCCAGGCAGTGGAAACCCAGAAATCTCAGCAGCTGGCACTGATTTAGAAAACGGAGAGACAAAATTACATTTTTTCCTGGCATTTGTGGAAACTGTGACTCTGGAAGAAGAATGTGAGCAAATACAAATGCCTGACATATTTGTGTTGAAAGGAATTTCAGCTAAAGAATAGGAGTAGGAGAAAAACTGCCATGGCTGGAGGAAGGAAGGACCATCCTTCATATCAGTGGAATCTGGGTGATGGAAAACCAGGCACAAAGCAGTTGAGAACTGTATGTGTATGTGTTACATTTGCAGATAATTTTACCTGTGCAGAGTGGACTGAGCATTATCCGAAGGAGCCCTGTACCTCCAGATGCAGTGATCGAATCCAAGGTGGGTATTTCCTCTCCGTGAGCACTTCTGGGAAAATTTTGACTCTGCTGAGGACGATGACAAAATAATTTCCAGAGGTTTGGTGACGGGAGCCCAATCTTGGGTTCTGTTATGCTGTGGCTCTGTGCAGCATGGACTTATCAGCTTGGGAACTTGGCACGTATTAGACTCACTGGTCCCGGGTTACTAAAGCTATTAAACGCTGATTCCTTGCTAAGTCTTCTGGCTCAGCCACACTGGTGCTGTGATGAATCCCCAGAATGGCTGGCATGCTGCTCGCTGGGTATCTGCCTGATGCTCTCCCATCCTCTCCATGCAGGGGAGCGTGGGCAGATGGAGCCAGGGCCCAGCCGTAACGAAGCAATGCAATATTTCTGAACTAGCTCTTCTTTTTTTTTTTTTTTCATTTTTTTATTTTTTTTCCCCAAGGCAGCACATGGTGCCCTTCTATGCTCTCTGAGCTGAATATGTTTGTGGCCTTCAATTTTGCCTGTCCCAAAGAAAAGATGGTGCTTTTATCTTTCTCTGTTTTATGTAGTGGGCATCATCCAGCTGTAATGAAATTCCGATCTGGAATCATAATGGCTCATGTCAGTAAATCCAGACCCAAACACCCTGATTGTTTTGCAGTTTGAGTGCTCCCAAAGCTGCACCCACTGGTAATTCCTGGCATTTCAAACTCCATATTTTAAACATCTTGTATTTTCCATTTTGATTCCAGTCAGGGGGAAATGATGTATGGCAGCTGATCAGATGACAGCTTGGTTTAAGTTATTGGCTGATATCTTTATTTGCGCACCAGCCTTGTGAAGATATTTTGATTGCACTCCACTTGAGCCAAATCTTGCCTTGAGAAACTTGTTCTTAGCCTCCGTGTCTCCCTGGAACCAGCTGAGCCTGAGGGAAGGATTGGGCCCCGGGAGGGAAATAACTGGAAGATTAAATCAGTCATCTTCTAAGAGGTTTTAGCTGATTCATCTCCCACGGGAAACTAGGTCAGGAAATACCATACCCTACTCTGGAGTGGCCAGTGCATCTCCTGAAACCACAGCCCTTCTGCCCCATTGGCTTGCAGCTTAGTGATCTTATTAAGGCTAATATCTGTGGGGAAAAGGGTGCTTTTCAGCTTGAATTTGGCATATCTTTTGTATTAACTGATGGGCCACGAAGACATGGATCACTGTTCCTGCTCCCACCTCATTCTTGCAGGCAGCGTCCTTCATAGCTATCAGGCTGATGAGGTTTGCACCTTATTGTGCAATGATTATATGTTTTTGTTTTAGAAAGAAGTGCTGAGGGATGACGTCTTCTGGGGTTATAACAGGCGCCGCATCCTTGACCGGCTGCGTTTGGATGGCAAGGTGGCCTATGTGACGGGCGGAGGGCAGGGAATTGGGAGAGCCTTTGCTCATGCACTGGGGGAAGCTGGTGCTAAAGTGGCTGTTGTGGACCTCGTCCTTGCAAAGGCAGAAGCAGTGGTGTGTGAGCTCAGCCTCAAAGGTAAGCATGGGACTGACCTGCAGGTCCTGCTGTAGCCAAACCGGCAATGAGTGCTGTAAGGAGCTGTTTACCTTGTTCAAATCCAACCCTTTCTCTGTGGTTCAATTCTCTTTCATCCAGACCTGGTGTTCCTCAGAGTAGATCGTGCAGCAGCCAAGGCACCTCAGTTTTCACTAAGTATGGATGACAGACATGGCCTATGAACTCATTGTCATGTAGCCCCTCCCTGGCACCTTTTCCATCCTTAACATCTAGACCATGAGTCAAAGCACCAAAATGGGGTAGAACTATTTTCAGCCTGAATCTCTCATTCTGCTCTCAAACTGAAGCAAAGTCCTTTCTGAAACGCTCAGCTGTGATTCTTTCAAATGTGCAAGATCAGAGATACAAACAAAATACTAATAGACATAATAACTAAAATCCCAAATAGGAGGTAAAATCCTCTACAAGCTACTTCTATTTTAGCAGTAAAAACAGAAAATGTAACATAAAATTGAATTTTCCCCTGGGATCATGCTAAACTGCAATTGTAAAGGTGAAAAAGAAAACTGGAAATATAATTTTAATGAGAAAAGAAAGGAAGTGTTATTCATTTTATAATTCCTTTTGTGAGATTACAGCTGAGCCTTCTTCAAAGTTCAGTACATCGTTGCCTTTAAAGATGGAGCTTTACCTGGGAAATTCTCACATTCCCATTTGGATAAAGTCACCAGTATCTGTTTCCACTCTGACTTCAGAAAGGGATTGAGCCGTTGGAAACCATATTCTCCAGCAAAACCAGCCCCTGTAGATGCATTTCTGTCACCCATTCCCAATGGTGAAGGGTCAAGGAATGTTTAGTTCTGATTTTGATGCCATCCTGAGTCTCCATAAAGAACATCTTAAACAACAAATCCCAGTCTGTACAATCCCAGCTCTAGTAAGTGGGAGACGCTTATACACAGAGTGCCAGCTTTAGTACTGGTTAAAGCTTTGATTGCTCCTCTGGTCCCAGATAATGACCTGGAATAGAAAGTGTCCAGCTCCTATTACAAATTCTTGAGTCATCCAGCCCCTCCTTCCTTGAAGCTTTTCATTTTCTTATGCACTGAAGCCATATGGTCTTGGCACGAAGTAGCTGTGCCCTACAAGTTAACTTGCCTTTTGGACATTTTTTCATGGTGAGATCCTGCATATCAAGTAGAGCTATTCAGATAGAAATGGGCTACTTCATAGAGCCATGAGACTTGGGATGCCAACAGCCTATTTGGAAACTAACTTAACTTTTCTCTAGGGCATTTTCAGTAGGACTTTGATCATCCATCCTTCAGTGGCTGCCCCATATCTCTGCTCCGTCACCGGTGGGCTACAAGCCCAGAGGAGGTGGGGAGTGTGTTACAAAATGCAGTCGGAGAGGTCACGAGGGATAGCAAATATTATTGCAGTCTAAGGTAAAGAAAATCTCACTTCACAGTCTTTACACATCTTTATCCTTTCAGGTCAAATATTTTCTATCAACTTGACCAGTGCAGCTGGCCAGGGCACATCTATTCTACCTCATGACGGTTTTTGAGGTTTCAGATTTATTGTCATTCCTTGTTGGAACAAACCCCAAACTTTGTAATGCTTTTGTGAAAGCGAATTATATCCAAATGCCCGTTTTTGGAAAGGATCTGAAAAGGTCAGGTTTTTCAATCTCTTTCTCTCCAGAGGTAACTAGAGAGTCTAGCCTGGACCTCAGAAGCTTTCCCTTGAAAACTTTTGTTGAAATCAATATGTTTCCATGAAACATTTTGGCTTCAAAGAAGTAACATAGTTGGAAATAAATTTTGACAAAAAGGTTCAACTAGCTTTATTCTCCAAATATTCACATGAGTAAATTGAAGCAATTGTAGTATTAAAACATATTTTTTTCCTACTATAGTAAGCCCAAAGGACCTGTGATTTTTTTCCCCCCTTTTTGGCTGTGGATCTGTACCTCATAGTTGGAAATTCAGTGCCCCAAGTCATTCCCATATAGATACTCTTTCAAAACATTTCGCTTAGCTTTCTAAAACCCACTTTACTTCTTATACCAAGGAGCCCTTTACTGTCTTTTGGGATGGTGTCATCATTTCATGATGAGTTTTAAACATCAGAACCTCTGTGATCTCTGTTTTAGCTTTGTTAGACAGCTCGGGTGTATCTCCCTTGGCTACAGGGGTCTTTGTTTTTAGATCCTGTGTGAATACCTTTTTCAACAGTTGCTAATGGATCCTGACAGAAGAACCAAAAATGATGAAACATAACCAAAAAATCCTAAGGGTTACTTTCCACTACACACCCTTCTGTCTTCAGGGGGAATCACTGCCTGTACCTTAAGGGAAGAATTAGTCTGATGGGATTTTTAAAATGTGCATTTTCGCTGTAAACTATGCAAATGTCTTCCCCACAATGTCACTTCTGATCTTCTTGCCTATCTGCAATGTATTACTCCCGTTTATGCTGAGAGACCAGAGATGAAGCCCATGGCAGGGGGCCTGTGTCCATGTCCCCTGCAGAAGGGCAGCTCGGCCAGGTTTGGCACATCGATGCTGCATCAACACGGAGCCTCTGGGCCCCTCTCCCCCCTCTCTCATCACAATGCTGCCTCCATAGGCATCACGACACTCAGCTGAGGACTGAAGAGACACATCGGTACTATCACACATGTGGCAGCGCAGTCACATCTCGGGTTTCTTACCTTTGGTTAGGACTACTGATTTTAACCTATTTTTCCATGGTTTTATTTATTTATTTATATTTTAACCGATGCTTTGCAGGGGGGCAGACAGTGAAGAGACAGAGACTGTTTTTATTTTTCCTCTCTCAGAGTGCAGGCATATCAGCAGAATTGATTAAGGTCAAGTGTGGGACTCTGGTTTGAAGTGAGTTGTGCCTTCACTGCTTCTTTGCTAGATACTCACGTGTGGCACCTTTTGTCTTGTTTTTCTGAACTATTGTATAAGATGAAGCCATAAACGGGTTGAGAGTTGGAGGGCAGGTGAAGAGCTTCATTCTGTTACCATTAGTAACATGCTTGCACCCATTTTGTCTGTAAATTGAATAAGAAAGATTGCAGCAGCTCCCTGTGCGTTCCATGTCTTGATAACAATTAGGAGGAGCAACGAGGGCTGTCTGGCTATTCTTATTCTTTCAGCATATTTAGCATAAAACCTGTGATAAAATAAGAGGTCTTGTTTTGTGGCAGAACGTGCATTCATTTTTTTTTTTGTAAGTGGCTGCATTTTGGGTCTGCCCTTTTCTCTGCCATGGGAAGCAAGGGGGACCATGGCATAGCCAAAAGCCATAGGGGATATTAGCTCCCATGCCCCAGTGTCACCTCGGGGTGTGGGTTCTGGCAGGCTCCTGGAGCTGTTGGAGATCAGTTTTCCATCAAAAGACTCTGTTACTTTCTTCAAACATCAATGGGCAGTTACAGCTTTGCCTTGCTTTCACGGAAGCCTCCATTTCCTTCATTTTGGGAGGGTCTTCTCCTGCTGGGTTTGGTTAGGGTTTCTTTTAAATTTTTTCTTAGAATGATTTAGAAGAGGGACCAATGGGGAAAATAAATTCTGGTTAAATAGAAGTAAAAATCCTTGCTTTAACAGCTGTGACTTCCTACCAGTGCACTGTTTGCTTGCAGACTGTGGGCCAACCCCAGCAGATGCTTCCCTCCTTGTGAGTTAAGACCCAGTTCACCACAACCCTTACTGGTGTAGCCTTGTTTGACTTCAAGCATGGGCATAAACCCATTGGCATCAGGTGCCTCAGTAGGCTGCCTATTTTGTTTAGTAATAATGGTGTTTAAAGCTGATTCTCATAGTAAATTAAATGAAGCTATTTATGGATCAGCAGTGGTACAAAAGTCAATGCCTGGATTTTTCTAGGAAAAAGGGCAAAACTTTTGCATGCTTCAACCCAGTAGATCTTGAAACTTCTGAATGTTTGTGTTATGCTGGTGGTGTGGTTTGCAATAAATACGGCCAGGCACCATGACTGCCATACCTGCAGGAATTCCCAGAGAGCTCCTACCTAAAACTGGTTTGGTTTTGTCTGGGGCTCCAAACAGTCTGGATGCTGCGGTTCATCCAGAGAGCATTTTTTGGACAAATTGCTTTGATTTCTGCAGTATCTTCGGGAGAACTGGCATAAAACCCATCTACATTTGAGCAAATGAAAGAGTTCTTTGCTTTATCTTGTTCCTGAGCTGATACCATCCACCCTCGAGTGATGCTCTCGGGGAGAGAGAAGCTGCAGTTGAGGGTTTGGACAGAAGATGGTGCAGTGTTCAAAGCTTCGGCTGCTGGAGTGGCAGACTCCACTCCTACCTCGGGTTTTACGTTTGCCTCCAACAAGCAAACCTCACACCAGTTAGCAACTTTCTAATAACAGTTCTATAATGACAAACACATTCGGCTGCAATTTGTGGAGCAATGAATTCAGGTGGTATATATAAAAATACATACATACGAATTGCCAACTAATCATTAAATAGGTTTGTTGGGTTTTTTCCCTCTTTCTGTATGGATTCCTCATTTCATCACCCTTATTTTCGTGCAGGGATTAAAAGCATTGCCCTCGCAGCAGACATAAGCAAACCCGAGGATGTGCAAAGGGCTGTGGATGCGATCGTGGCTCGCTGGGGCACCATTCACATCGCATGCAACAATGCAGGAATCAACATGAACTCCGCCAGCGAAGACACTTCCCTAGAAGAATGGGACAAAACTTTTAACGTTAATTTGCGAGGATTATTTTTGTGCTGCCAAGTGAGTGGGAAACGCTGTACTGGTTTGGTTTGCAAATGGGTAATAATTTTCTAAGCGCTTACTTTACCGAGATTTAATAACAGTTCATTACCAATTATCACAATAAAATTGGTCCTAGTTTTGATGGGCTTAAGGAGAGACTTGCCTTATGTCGAATTCAAATTTTGGTCAATATTTTCAAAAGCAGCTAGGACTTAACGGCTGCCCAAGCCCAGGCGTTTAAGAATAGCCAGGTTTTTCTTGATGGTTATTTGACACATTCTGAAAACTGGAAAGCTTTGGGGGGGCATTCCCAATATTAGTGATTATTTTGAAAAAATATTGCCAACAGTAGAGAGGGTCTGAAATGGCAATGGGTTTTTTCCTGCATCAGCCATTTTTATACCAAGTTTTTATATCAAGTGCTTAAAAAAAATGTGTTAGCACATAAACTCTTCTGAAAAGTGAAGACTAATTTATTATCATGTCATTATTAGCACAATCACAAAAAGGGTCACTGGTCTTTCCTTTAATTTCTGTCACAGGCTGCAGGCCGCATTATGCTGAATCAAGGATATGGGAAGATAATTAACACAGCATCTATGGCAAGTTTAATAGGTGAGTGATGAGAGCTAACAGTTGTGCTTCAGAATCCATATTTTAATTACTACTGATGCTATTTGAATCAATTAAACCTGTATTGGGAAGGAGTAAATCACTGACATTTTGTATTAGAGGAAATGTACTACAAAATTTTTATTGATATCATTTTTCAACATTTATCTGCCCTCAATGTTTTAGAGCACTTATTACTTTTTATAGAAGAGGCGGAGTCACCTTTGCTGACTCCGAGGGGCTGATGACACAGGAGAGGTGCTGGTGCAATCCCCCATAACGTCAGGCAAAGGCGTTTGAGTGTGGGAAGTTGTGCCCCCATGATGGTTAACAAGCCACCCAAAAGCTTTTGCACTGCTTTTTGCCCCAGTACGCCCGGGTTTTATTTCATTATCGTTGCCAACAGGTGTCTCCACCAACGCTGCTGAATCAGCAGTATCGTCAAAAGCGCCAATAAACCATTGTAACATATGGAATGAAATCCCTACTGCTGAGCTAATCTGGAAGGCAGTTACATGCTGGTGAACTGAGGCCCATGTAACAAAAATTGATCAATTACACAAATTAAGCATAGCCCTTTAGGAATTTATTTTATTGGTCTGGACATCTGTTGCAGTATTGTCCAAATCCAAAAATCAAATGGTGCCTTGGGTTGCCAAGTTAGGCAAGAAAATCTAGTAGCTATAAAAGTACAACTGAAAACCCCTGTATTAATATCATGTCCATCTGCTGAATGTTACATAAATATGCAGTCTTTTTATTTTCCTTGGGAATAACATTTATTTTTACTGTGCCCAGTTTGACATTCTGTGACATTCTGCTCAGTTTATTGCACAGTAACTTTAAATGTTTCTTCAAAAATGCATTTATAATGTTGTTGTTAATCTTTTTTTCAAGTGTCTTTACCAGCTGTTTTACTTATACTTAAACACAGGCACCACCCCTTCGCCCTGGCTTTGTAGAGTTATAAAATCTCCCGAAGAAAAATAGTTTTGAAAAGAACATAGAGCTTTACATTTCAAATACTCGAAACTTTCGTGCTCTGTGGGCTCTGGTCTGGGCTTGGGCTGTCACCATCCACATCATTGTTGCAAAGGAAAATTATATGGGAGGTATTCCACCCTAGAGAAAGTTATGAAGCTCTGGGAATTGGCCCCAGCTGGGGTTTTGCTGGTTTGGCACACAGAAGTGCTCTCAGAACTCCCAGCTTCTTCATGAAGTCCTGGCATAGCTTTGTTGGGCCGGGAGGTGATGCCATTCCACCACAGTATCCATCCCAGCACCAATTCAGGGTGCATCTCCTTGTCTGGCATGCCAAGTCCACCGAGACCCACATGGGGATCATGTTTGAGGGCAGTATTGGTCCTGGAGCTGGATCAAACATTGTAAAGCAACCCTGAGAGCAGCCTGGAAGGGTCATTGCAAGATGTCTTTAAGTGTCATTGGAAGTTAATGCATGCTAGGCCAGAAGTGAAGAGATGAAGAGATGCCTTTACCTTCTGAACCTGTTTGAATCTTGGCATTGAAAAAATCTAGTAGTTATAAAACTACGACTGAAAACCACGATGTTCATATCATGTCCATCTGCTGAATGTTAAATAAATATGTTGGTTGGTTGGTTATTTAAGTATGTTGGCCAACTGGCATAGTATGAAATGTTTCTAGAAATAGTTGGGGGATTTTTTTTTTTTTTTGGTAGGTTGAGTCCTTCCTCAGAGACACAGGAAAACGACGAGACTCTTAGCAGGATAGGGAGGGGTTTTGTTTGTGATTTTTCCAGATACACTGCTCAGAATCAGTTTTAATTAATTGAAGATAAGCCGCATACATTTTGCATATGTGCATTTTGATTCTGGTGTTTCACTGGAATTATTCCAGACGTATGCTTCAGCAGCGGAGCCGAGGCTGCTGCGGCTCTGCCACTCGCACAGGTGTAACTCCGATCTGTAATTTTTACAGTGAATATCTTTAGTGGTAATTGGCCTGGTCTTCTCTATCTTCTCTATCACCCCTCATTAACATTACACGCCTGCTTCAAGGTGAGGCTAGAAAGAAGCCTTATGCACCGAACAAGGTTGCAAAAACATAGTGTCAGGTGTTTAAAATGTAATGCAGCTGATGTTGGCAGCATTTTTATCTGCTTTCCTCCTGTCTTTTCTGTCTGAAACAGGAGTGAGTGTCCTCGTTTCCCAGAAGCCTTACAAATTCAGATTTTTTTTTTTTTTTGGTGGCACTATGAGGGACATAGTTTTATTCACAAGCTCTTGCCCCGTTTTGTATGAGTTTTGAGGGTCCCCAATTTGCTCTTTAAGAGCTCTTTTCTCACTATAAGAGACCACCTGAGATAGGGGGGGAAGACACGGTGTGGGGTTCTTGGCTGCAAAAAGCCCACCCAGCTCCAGAGCTTCCCAGCACCCACTGTCTTCTTCTTGAGCTCTTCCCATTGAGATGGGCCAAGTGCCTCAGAGGGGTGAAATTTCATCTTCTGAATTAGATATTCTTATGAAGGCAAAAACATTTACATGGAAGGACTCCAGAAACCCCTGTCTCAGCACCCACCCCACACCAGAGCTGGTCCTGAATAGCTCGAGGCAACTTGCTGTTCTCACCCCCGTGCAGAGCCGGTGCCCAAACTCTTCTCCCCTTTGCAAACGCCAAACGATTTATCACAAACAGACATGTTTGGGAAGTTCAGCAAAGAAGTGCTTTTGGGAGGTTACAAGGTTAACTACCGAAGTTGTGTGTAACTTGGAGCTGATGCATGGCAATTAATCAAGAAATTACGTCCCACATCTTTTCGAGAGCCCACACGCTCAGCGCTGTGTCTGGGGGACAACAGGCACATGCAGAGCACGAAGTGGTTCTGCTCGTTGAGATGCGAATTATTTCATGTTGAATAATTAAAAAGAAAAAAAAGCCAGAATAAACGCTGCTCATGTTGGGAAATGCTCTTTGTAGCAAACAAAAGCCCTTCAGCATATGCAGAAAAACACTGTCATGCGTGTGCTTTAAATCTATCCCCAAACATCTTCCTTCAAGGCAAAGGTCCTTATTCAGATACATGCTCAGTAATCTGCAACAGGGCTTTTTGCTCTTTCAGAGTTTGGATAACTCAACTTGTTAGCATCTTCTTCTCACCCTTGAAATTGACATGCTCAAAACCAATCGGTTTAGTCAATAAAAGCCATTGTGGATGTGTTGGGCTATTGTGGTTGGTACTGATCTAGAACCGATGCACCAGCTTCACTTTGGAAATTAAGACCAATTTAATGCCATTTACCAGCACTGCTTCTGTGCTTTCACCAAGATGCAGGGGGGTTTGGCTGCCACACCATACACAAACGCAGAAATAGTCACTTTCTTCCAGGGTTCAGCCCTACCTAACCCCGCAGCTAAAATTGCCTGCCTTTGTGATTACTGATATTAGCACTGATTTCCCCCACTCTCCCTCCATGACAGCGTCAGCATCTCAGAGATGCTCAAACTGATATGGTGCTAATTACGGAGCAGTGCTTTGTGCTGGAGTTGTTTAACAAAGTCACGATGGCAGCCAGAAAAGTCCAAGGAGAGACGCTTTGTGGGTGTAAATCCCGACAGCTGGACCGACTGGGTTTGGCTCCCGTGGGTTTAAAGCACTTTACACCCACTGGGGATTTGTCCCTAAGTAGCTTTCCTGGGAATACTTTGAGTGCAAGAGCTGGTGGAGGGGCAGAGCCACCCGAGCACACAGCACTAACAAGCTTGAACATGGTAATTAGCAAGCCGATCATTTTCCCTTTCTGAGTGACATGTGACATCTCTGAAACATTTTTCAAAAGCTTCAGATTTTGAAAGTGGTGGGTGTTCTGAATTTTTGGGACGCACCTGTGCTCACAGCCACACAAACACTGATTAGATAATATGATGTGTTTGCTTCAGACTATGGATAATTTAAAAATTAAGGAGAATATTTTGTTCCAAGAAGCCATATATAATATAGTATGTTATATAAAATCTATTATGTACTTTATTGTATTATAAATTTATATTATTATAATACTTTATATCATATATTATTATGCCTATACTGTATTTTGTTAGTATTACAGTGTACAGTATTTTGTCTATAAGCAGACATATGTATATAGTAGATGAATGTGCATGTGTGTATGTGTCTATATGATTATTTACCTTTCTTAGGAGTAGTCAAATATTGAATATGTGTGCTTAATATATTGATTTTGGCTTTGTCCAAGTACAAACCTTTTAAATTTCTTTCTTTTTTTTTTTTTTTACCCCCTCAATTTTTTTTTACAGTAGTGCAGCTGCTGAGGCAAAAACTTGAGATGGCAAAATACAGATGTTGAGTTTTGTGTTGTGGGTGGCTAAATTCTTGTTGCTCGCTGCCTAGTATCAGGGAAAATGGCAAATAGTTCATCTCAATGTGGGGAATTATCTGTGTAGTGCCTAGGCTGTCTTGATTTGTGGAGAATAAATAATTTCCTATTTCTGAATCCCTTCTAGTCCCACACCCGCAGAAGCAGTTGGCGTACAACACCTCGAAAGCTGGGGTCGTAAAATTAACTCAGACATTAGGAACCGAGTGGATTGACAGAGGAGTAAAAGTCAACTGCATTTCCCCGTAAGTAAAATGTAGTCTCATTTTGAAAGTACAAAGAGAATGAAATATTCTAAAAAGCTCAAATGAACAGTATCTCGGCAAATAAAGTTTCTAATTAGCAGGTGGATTGCATCCCTTTTTATGTTGTCTTTTCCTTAACAAAGGTTTAAATACTTAGAACCAAGCCTGCTCTGTTGCTGTGTATACTCAGGGATTTAAGAAGAGGTTTTAGCATTTGATAATAGGTTTTCCAATAACGTGAAGGGTAGTTTTTAGCATTTCTCTTCCAGATGAAATATTTCCTTAGTCTGTCCAAGCCTTCTGCGGTTAAAGAAAAGGCTTTTGACACTTAATAGACAATACTTCTTTCCCCTTTTTACTTGAGACAAATATATAGGCACTTTAAAAGCCACATTGTACTGCTGTAATTGAGATACTGTTCAGTTCTGACAATCACAGGAGCCCAGGTGTAATTTTGTAAATATATATATATATATATATTTATTGCAAATTGCATTTTCCTTATATTTAGAGACTTAGAGCTGTATGTTTTGTTTTATGGTATTTATTCACAAAGAAAAGTTGTTTTCCTACCACATATACTTTTTCTCTCCCTGTTTCTCATGAACATAAACCAACACAGGCATTTTATTAAACAATTAACAGTGCATGATAGTACTAAGCAGAAACCCAAGTGGATAGTCTTAATTGGAAGTGGTCGAATTCTGTAGACCATTGAAGTCTACCAGAGTAAGTAAAAAGGGTATGATTTTAACCCAGGAGTTAAATTGCAATAATGAAGTTATAATGTACATCAAATTAGGAAAAGCAAATTATGTATTTTAATCCACAAAGTGGAGTAAAAAAATAAAAAAAGTAAAAAATGGGAGAGCTCAATGGCAAGTGCCTGTGTTTTTACTGTCGGTCTTTGCTTCCTTGTGCTAGCAGTCTTCCTTATGATGATATATTACTAATTACACCAGTGACTCCAGCCGTCGCTCTACGTGATCCACAGATTCTTTACACAGCATCCCACTTTGTAACGGGATTTTTCCCATGCCAATGCCATCAGCTTTGCAACAGCGTTCTCACAACTAGCGCTAGTGAATTTACACTGGCTTTTGAGAGCCAGGGAAGATGAAGGGAATTAGAGAAGCTCAGCAGGACCTGGCAGGAGTTGTGTCTGAAAACAGACGGGTAATCTATACCTAAAGAGGTGGGATAGCAGTACCACATTCACAGCAACCAGGGATAAGGAGGCTGTTAGACGAGGAATTACCTATTTCTAGAGGGTTTACATAAATTTTAAAAATATCCACTGAATGCTTAAAACTCATTGTTTGTCATATGTTGAAACATACACTCATATTTGGAGAAATTAGTGTTCTGGAAGCAGTTGTCAGTGCATGGCGAACATGTCAAACTTATTTTTTTCTAATTTTCAAGTGAAAATGGGGCTGTATCATCCCTCCCTGTCTTCAACTCTAGCTCTGAGCTCAAAATCCTTTAACAGGTAGAAAGGTGTTTCTTTGCAGAGGAATAACCAGAAAATGCCCAGAGAGGACAAATGGTTTTGCTATCACTAAGGTCACCCTAGAGCATCTTGGAGATCCAGACATCCCTGGCAGACAAGCAGCAAAATCTAGGATGTAGCCATCTCACAACAGGACGGGACTATGAGGAACATTGAGGTAGATATGGGCATGATGGTACCCAGGATAATCTCTGAATAGGTTAAATATTTAAGTGTGTCCTTAGTCCTTTGTTCTTCCCACTCATGGTTGCATTAATGATTTAAGGCAGTGTGGGCATACCTTTTTCTGAAGCTTTGAAAATTTCAGTCTGGCCTTAAACATTATTTCCCCATGCAAACCTTTTGGCCTTTTTTCCCTCTTCCTATCTGGTCACTTTTTATCAACTTAATTTCTTAATGAGTGCATAAAACTTATGCAGAGCAATGCATAAAAGTTATCAATGCATAAAATGTTATGGCAGACTCCTTAGGATAATTTATTGCGTTTATAAAATTGAAGATTCAGGTTTCTCTTGCTGGCCAGGCAAGCCTTGTGCCCATGGGGAGAAAGTGGCCAAGGCTCCTTGGATTCTTTAGCTGACTTTGCCTGTTGCTCCATGCAACAGCCAGCATCTCTGTGTATTGTGGAAACGCTCAATGGTGGCCCTTCTGGGGGCCTTCTGGCTGTCCATGGTATGTTTTAGACCCTTTTTGGTCCCCACATATATGGAGTGTGTTGGATGTGATGGAGCAGGGCACTTTTGAGAGCCTTTGGTTTTGGGCATGTGCAGCATTGAAACACTTCATTTTTGCAGTCATTGCACTGAATTAATGGCCATTTTCTGTGACTAATTGTGTCTTCCATTCTTGATTTGCAAGGCATAAAATGCCATCATGTGATGCCCAATTTTGTGATGGGCAAAGTTGATGATGATCAACTTTTGGAAGTTGATCTTCAGCTTAACCCACAGCCACAGCCAGGACAGCTTATTGGAGACCCAGTGCAACTCAGTGGTCCCAGGGGATGAACCATGTTTGCCACTGCTGGGCTGCAAGGATTTGAAGTGTGATGGGCAAAGAGGCTTCATCCCTTGCATCCCTGCCTTGCTCCCCTGGTATCGTATGGAAGAACCATATGGTGCTGTATCAGCTTTTAGCCCAGTCAGAAAGAAGGTAGGGAGGCATCACCACTGGTTTTGGGTATACCCCATCATGGGGGAAGGAGAGGCAGAGCTGGCAGGAGGAGCACCCCAGCATCACCTGAAAGCATCCCAATTAAGCAGCATTACTATCCCTATTTAGCAGCAGCCGTTGCTAGTAAGTATCTTTGGACTTAAATCTAATTCCTTGGGAGATGTCCCAATTAAGTGCATCTCTTGATTAAACACTTCCTGATTAAGTGGAGTGTACTTAACTCATTCAAATTAATAACTCATCTGAAAGAAATCAAGTTACACACAGATGGAATCTTTTTTTGCTCTCATTTGGGGATTGAGCGCACGTAACAATTCCAGTTAAGTATCTGGTAAGTGATATTTTTCCTAATGTGTCTCTAGAAGTGGAAATGTTTTAGGCAATTGTTTTTTTTTCTTTTTTTTTTTTCTTCCTAATGTCTCCAATTGTCCTGTGTATCAATAATGAAATATTGATGCTCATGTCTCACTTTAAGGAACCAGCAGTTTGATATTACATTGACATGCAACAGAAAGTACTGATAGGCTCAGCACTGCATACGAGATGAGGTAGGGAATTAATGCATTGGCAGTTGTCTTTGCTGGAACTGGTTAGAAGCCAACTAAAATCTGCCTAAAAGGGTTCGACAACATTAAATTGCCCAACTTGGCACCAGAGCTCTCCCAGAAGATGTGTAGTATCAATGACATGCCTAATATTTATAGTGCCATCAGTATGTGTGTTTGCAACTTTTAAGTTTTGCGCTATATCTTTCTCTCCTTTCTCTAACAAAAATTTGTAATGAAGTTTTGTTACACATCTAAATTTTTGCTACTTGGACTAAACTTAAAGAAAGGTCCAGCCAGAGTCACACCGCTGTGATTTACAGGTTGAGGTGATCAGACCAGAGATCATTTTTCTCAACAGATTGAAAAATGTCCTCTTTTTAGCAAAATCTGTTGTGCTGGAGGACTATGTGTCATATTCCCTAATCTGCATTCCCTTGGGTTTAAAACATATATGTAAATGAAAAAAAAAATATACTAAAAATTACAAAATCACATGGATCTGAACTCTGATAGTGTAAAGCCAGAATGATGATGCTGATCTTGTAAGTACAGTGAGAGGCACATAAGGGAAAGGAGTCCCACATATTTCACGTCTCTCTCAAAGCTTGTTTCTCTCTGAAGAAAACCAGTTCTAGAGGAGTTTGGGTGAACGAGGGGGGAGAGCAGGGGGCTGTGCTTGGGGGAAATAAGTAAACAGTCTGCAGTCCTATACTGGAATGTGTTTGATTTTATTACACTGCCAGGGCTTAAGTGAGCTGCATCGCTCGGTGTTCCTGAACAGCTCTGGTGTTTACTGACAATTACAATGAAAAATAAAGCCGATATTTAAATCCTGCCCGATTAGTGAAAAGAGAAATGTTTGGGGGAAAGTCTGAATTAGTTCCACTTTATAACAGAGTAAATAGTAGATTTCAGCCTTCATTTAAAACAAAAGGTAAATCTCATACCCAGAATCCAGTGTGCCTCAAAAAATTATTTCCTTGGAAGTATAAATTGGGATGCCGATGAAGTTTCAGAACAAAACGGGTATTTTTTTACTTTGTTCATTTCATATTTATCACTAGCTTGTTTGCTAATTTTCATTTGCAAGAGGCAATTCTTCCAGCTAACTGGCTGCCTCAATGGGCCACTGATTTCTTTGAAGTGACAGTCTGTAAATATGCATAAAAAAGAGATGCAATTAGCGTGTGTGTGGTTCAGTGCAGCCTGATTTCATTGGCAAGTTTACCCACAGTGTTGATAAGCTACATTATCTAGAAAATTGGCCGCTGAAAAACAGCACCTCTGATTGCCAGCAAAGGTTCCAGATAACAGGGTGCTGAAGAGAAATATAATTGAGGTTGAATATGTTAACCAAGGTGTCACATGCTCCTTAGAAGCGCTAATTTATCAGCATGTTGGAATTTTTATTAACATTTGGAATGCATTTCTACCACACTAATGAAGTGGAATTGGCAGTTCAGGTTTTAGTTATTGTCATTTCTGAGAAGTTAAATGTAATTTCTCGTTAGACACAGTTATGTAAATATATTTGTTCAGGGGCTGAAAAAATTATACATTTCACAAAATACAAATATGTTGTTAAGGAGGAGTATGACAAATCAGTCGCAGTTAAAGTCATAAAAGCCAGCCAAATGTTCGCCCTGCATTGTGCTTGCCGGAGCATCACTCATTTTTAGGGCACCTGAAGAAAATGAACTTAGCAGAGTTTTAATAAATGGCGTAGTGCTCGTTAATATAAAAGAGGAGAGACAGGTAAATGCGCTGTGATTTGTTGGGGTATTGGTTTAAGGCGAATTGTGTGGGACGTGCCATGAGTGTCTTTGCCTCTCCTTTTTTGTGTGGAAGGGGTCTGGAGCCCAGAAGGGCTCTGTCTGTTCTTTTCCCCTTGTTTTTTGCCGTATGGAAAGAGGGGCTGTTTTGACTTTCTGGGCTGTACACAAGCACGTTGTGTGACATCGTTGCACTGCGAAACGATGGGAAGAGAAACGGGTCGAAGGATGACAGTTCCCAAGAGCTGCAACAGACCTGGTTCAAGGTGCTTTTGGTTCCAATGCCATGATTCCTTTCTGTAAAAAACCACAAAACTCAAATTGATATTTATGAATAACTTAAAGACTGCTATATATGTGTGCACAGTGTATGTGTACATAAATAAAACCACTAAGCCTGCCCGTTGGCAGCGCAAGGCAATAGGAAAGAATCGCTACCAAAGTTTGCCTCATGACTTTCAGCAGAGGCAGAGCAGGTCTGACTTGTGCATCTCCTTTGTGCTACTCCATGGGTTTTCCTCCCAAATGAACCTCTCAAACACCTACTAAGCGCCGCCTTTTCTTCTGGGCAAAACCTCTTCCTAAATTCTGGGTGCATGTGCTTGTTGCAGGGGCATCGTGGACACGCCGCTCATCCGCTCCAAGGACCTGCGGCCACTGGTGCGGCGCTGGCTGGTGGACATCCCTGCGGGCAGGCTGGCCCAGGCCACCGACCTGCAGGCTGCTGTCGTCTACTTGGCCTCCGAAGCCTCTGATTATATGACGGGCCATAATCTGGTCATCGAGGGCGGCCAGAGCCTGTGGTGAGGGGCTTCCTCCTACCTTGGCTTTCAGGAGAGCAGGTCAAGTGGGAAAGGGCATATTAGAATTTAGTTTAGTCTCAGTTTTGGTTTGTTTAGCTGATATGAAATGATTATTTTCTTCTTTCGGGCGCTGCTTTGGAGACTCTTACTATGACAAAAAAAAAAAAAAAAACCCAAAAGAAAGCAATCCTTCATTTTTAACATTTTCGTGTTTTTCACTATGCATTCAGATTTCTGTAAAATTAGTGTTCAATGATATAAAAGCACATTTACTGCAGTGAGACTTGGCTATTATTTAGTTTAACAGGGGGCATTTTAAAAGCAATCAATATTAACTGGTCTGTGTAGTATATTGTTCTTAGGAGATTTTTTTTTCTATTCAAGTTGTTCCAGTGACATCTGTGAGTGCTGAAAAACAGTTGGATGTAGTGTTAAAAAAAATAAATTAGTTCATTGCATTTGAACCTGAATGTTGCCATTTTATATTTACTGGTGTTCTTAGTTTTTGACAGTGTTTTTATACAAACACCCACAGAAATGCCCCTGAAAGAGGAGTACTGCACTTAATAGAGAATCATGGCTGGTAATTATAATGGCCCTAATCCAAAGCCCATTGAGGTAAGTGGGGACTGCTCATATATTTTAAGTTAAACACATGTATAAGAGTTGATACAACTGGGTCTTTGTTGTCATTGATAGGCAGATATAAGCAAAGGTCGTCTTCCAAATTTATTTATTTTTTACTCCTGTAAAATTCTGAAGACAACGCTCAGGTATAAATCAGGGCTGGCTCAAATGGTATCAAATACAGTCCTGTTGGCTGAAGAGCTCGTTTCGGCAACAGCGCTGGGTTCAGTGCTTATAGGCAGTAAAACGTGGCACAATAACACCACCGTTTTGATAACACTCTGATTTTATACAGACTTCCATCCTGAGGGCCTTTAAGCATAACCTAAGGAGAATTTACGGGAAGGAATTCGCTTGCAAATCCTCATGTCATTTGTTTTGCGTTTGGCAGCTCTTTGTTACCATAACATAAATAATTGTGGATGAATGTCATTACTTTGATTAAGTGCTACAAGTCCATACATTGGCTAGCCATTATTGTGGTGAATTGCTATAATGGCTTCAGACTTGACATTCACCGCCACACTGTAAGGTATGCATCTCGCTGACGTACTATCATCGTTATCATGGATAAAGTGCAAGAAGATACTTGTCTTCATTAAATTTTCTATTAGACCATTGATAATTAATACATATCTCATGTTTCATCTCGAGTCGTTTTTCTGGGGAGTGTTGCTGTTCAGCGACTCAAGGCTAGAGCTTTTTGGCTTGAAATCCCTGCCTTGTGTGCATGATCTAATTTATTGACAATGCTCTGCAAACTCACAGGCTTAAGGAGAGCTCAATTTTGGATAAATCTTCAAGAAAAACAATTAAGGATTTAAACGTCTTATTATTTTTCTGGGCTCACAAAACCTTTTCTCTCCTAGCTCCCACACTTGCATCATTTTGTGTCATGCTCTGGAGGGCTCGGTGGAGTTCTCACATCCCTCTGGCTGGCTTTTCACCCAGAGGTTAATGTGCAAACATTGGTGAACTCATCAGGAGCTCTTCCAAGGGATCCTAGAGGGGCTTGTATACTATCGCTTGCACTGCTGGTGAACAGTTTGTTACAGCTCCTACCTAAAAGTGTAAAATAACAAACTTTAGCTAATTTGAAACACGAACTGCAGTTGGTGCTGGAACTGTAACCAGTGTTCTCACTTTCTCAGTAGAAAGACAAAGGGCTGAGCAGGCTGTGGGGGCTGAACTGCCTTTCCCTGGCTGGTGCTGGCTGCGGGTGGGCACCAAAAGGTGCTGGTGGGGCATCACAGGAAACCGAAGTTCATCGCCCTGGTGCCGGGTGTGTTTTTGGGAAGAAGACTTTCAGCCAGCAAGGGTCACGCTCTGTCTTTCACAAGCTTCAAATTAACTTTAAAAACAAAACCCAGACAGGAAAAAAAAACCCAAGACCAAAAAATGCTAGACTTTAAAAAAAAAAAAAAAAAAAAAAGATCTGTTAACTAAGCAGCCTCCAGCATTTGGAATAGAGCGTGTCTTGCCCAATCTGCTGCCCCCAGGCTCTGCCTTTGAAGGGCAGAGCAGAAAGGAGTGAGTTTACCTGTGTGGGATGATGTGGGACTTGGACTCTCTTTGGAGATGTTGCCATGTGCCCGCCCGGACCTGGGCTCTGCCCCTTGTTGGCCCAGAGAGACTGGTGGAAGAGGCCATTCTCGCTCCATGACACAGGAGGGGCTCAAGACTCAACTGCCCAAGGGAGTGAGGCACTTGATGCCTACTCCCCAGGGTGATGGGCAAACACCCTCATGGCACTTTTGGCTTGTGTAGTGTCCTTGCTTTGGCCAACGAAATGAATCCTGGAGGAAAGCAGCTGTCAGAAGGGCAATGCTTCTCCCCACATGTGTGAGAGCTGGTCTGTGTGCTCTTAAAGACAGATCTTCAGGTCTTCATCCCTTCAGGGGCTCCAGCAATGGTATTGTGGTTCTTCATGGTCACCCCTGTAATTTCTTGGGGGAAAAGGCAGATTTACACTCAAAAGCAGGACTGACCAGGCAGTGATGGTTCTGTCTGATGGGACCAAACTTCTTCACGTTTGAGTTGGGATCTGTGCCTGGCTGCATGGTGGCTGCTCCCCGGGCAGGGGACTCCCTGCCTTGTGCAGAGGGGGATGCTCACAGCCACAGCCCTAAAGCAAGTGGAAACTGCGATTTTTCCCTTGTAAGGGAAAAGCAGAAGCTCAAGAGGGATGCAAGAAAAGCCTTTTTCCCCTCTTAGCACAGAAGAACTGGAGGAAAAAAAAAAAAAAAGAAGAAAAAAAATGATGAAAAATAGGAAACCTTTTGAAAAAAAACAAAACCAAAAACGCTTTTTGGGGAATGCAGGTGAAGCTCGAAATGGCAGCATCAGTGTTTCGTGAGGTTCAGGGCAGCCTCCTGGGCTCTGTGGGGTGGCGGTGGTGGAGACGCCGTTCCCGGCGGTACCTCTAGGAGGAAACCTCAACCTGTGTTGTGTCTGCGGGAGCCGGCGCTTCCCGGCTCTGCTATTCAACTTTTATATTGTAGCTAAGTTAGTACTTTTGATATTTCTAAGTTTTTTTTTTTTTTTTTTTAAACATTTATGTAGAACACCACATAATTGCAGAAAAGATAATAGTCACATACCCTAGGGCTTGGTGTACACTTATGTTAAAAGTACAGCTTTTATTGGCAACTAAAGTAATAACCTTTCCATGTCAAATTGCTTTAAATTAAACTTAAAAAAAAAATGCTGGCTGATACCCACACTTAGTAATTGTCAAACATTAGCATAATGTGGAATACTAAAGCTGCCTAAATCTTGGGTTTAAAAATAATTATTTACTTAGGTAAATTCGCTATTCAAAAGCATAATATTAGATTTTTTTTTTTTTTAACACAGTTTCCTCAATGTATATGTTAAAATGCAGACTTAAGATTGACATGGGAAGGGGGGATGAATGTTATTGTGGCATCTGAGAGGAAAAAGGGGGATTTTATACCTTTAGCTCATCCATCCATCCATTCATTCATCCATCCATCCATCATTGTCTGCCCTGAATGAAAAGTGTTAAGGTGACATCTCTGAAGGCATAGGGTGCTGTGGGTGACAGCCAGTGCCCCTAGACCTGGAATAGCTCTGATTGCACCTGACATTGCAGCCCTGCAGAGCACATGTAACATTTCTTATACTGGAAGGACATCTGGAGGACAGGGTCTCAGGTATGTGGGAATACAAAGCCAAGGGCAGCAGGTTGGTAAAGCGTTTCATACAGGTGTATTTTACCGATCTGTTTCAGCACATAAACAGAGCAAATGTGGTGGGGACCATTCAAATTTCCAGTTCAAAGCAGGAAAGAAAAACATGCACTGTGAGATGTGACTCTTGGGACTCTCTGCTGCTTATGGATGAAACTGGACCTACCAGGTGCCATGAGGACACAAGTCCTTGTGGTTTTCTGCTTTTTTTGGAGGCCCAGGCTCTGATGCACTCTGATGAGGACTTCCATCCCTTTGCTAGGATTCTCTGTGGAATCCACCACAGCACTGCAAGTCCACCAGTTCTTCCTCAAGAAACATGCCAATGTTTTTCTGGAAGTTCAGCAAAACCCATTTTGGAATGTTTTCTTAAAGAAATGAGCAGTTCCCTTAGAGCAAAAGGTTTTGTGGTAAGTTCCTGTACCTTTGGCTAGCAGGATAAAAAAGGATTGCCATTCCCACGTCTTTGGGGAGCAAGAAGATCTGGGAGGCTCTTGCTGCCTTTCTGGCCAGCTGATGGAGGAACAGAAGGGAGCAATAGCACGGGGGAACCAAGAAGTTTATGATCTTCAAGAGAAGAGAGTTAAAATGCTGTTGGGAGGGGAAATGCAAGGAGCTGAGGACTGAAAATTGGATACCTTTCCCAGCCCTGCCTAATACCATATGTGGTTTACAATGTGATTATAAATCTGATTATATATTAATTTCCACACTGTTTTATTTCTTTAAAGCAAGGAAGGAAAATACATGCTCTTCCTTGGAGAACCCCAATGCAGTCTTACAACATATGCCTTCTTACCTGTTGGTTGAAAGTCTTCAAAACTCTCAAATCGCAGCAAATGTTTGCTGCTAGAATTTCAATTACTCGTTGTCTTTTCTCCATTCAGTACCTCTTCCTTCTTTCCCTAGGGCTCTGCCTTCCCAGTGTGTCCTATCTGACCTCTTTCCCCAGATCTGCTGCCAGTGCTGCTGCTGTCACCCCATGGCACCAAGGCAAATGGAGAAGACTGTAGAGGTACCACGCAGAGTACATTGACAGTACAAACAGGTTACCCAGAAATACACCTCAACATCAAGGCCTGGATTTAGCCTTCATTTACTTGCACCCGACACAACTCCTGCATTCATGAAGCTTCTGATACCAAGACTTTATTGGTGGTAGCAAACACAGGAAGACTCTTGTTCATGGGTGAGTACAAGGAACTCCCACCTCAGTCCCTTCCTATTTCAACACATGAATATGTTCTTGAATCCAGGCATGTCCTGAAAACGTATCCAGGCATAAAGGAAGGCTGTAGAGCCCATTCCCAGTTTTGTTAAAATCCTTTACCAAACTGGAGCTCAATGAGGACTAATTCAGCCCTGGCTGGCTTGGGTGTGTGGACAATATGCCCTCCCCTGGAAGATGTCCTTTGGGACACAACCCCACGCTGCAGCCGTGAGCGTTTTCTGCCATTCTCTATTTGCTCCCTTTTCACCAGCATAGCATGCTGTGTACAGACGTAGTTTGTGTCTTTAGGAAGCCTCATTAATTCAGAAGATACTTTTTTTTTTTTTTTTGCCTGGCATTTTGTAACAGCTTCTTAGATGTGCAAACTAACATTTTCAGATTTGTATTAAAATACCGACAAATAGATTTATGTTTCCATAGGCTACTTCCTATGTTTGGACAGACTACTGCCACCACCTTACGCGTACAGTTCTTGCATAAATGATATGTGAACGCATGAGAGAAGCCATTCATTTGAAACTGTTCAGAATGATTAAAGGCTTTAATTACAGCCCTGATTAAAACAAGGTTTTTGGTAAATAGCAAAATGGCAAATACTGTGCTATTCCATTACAAACCTCTCTTGATGACAGTGTGGTTTGTCCTTGTTGTTTCTCTTATTGTCATATCACTCATCCAATTCTGATGCTCAAATCCCACCTAAGAAATTGTAACAGGCTTTATTTACTTCAATGCTTACCTGTGAGTAAGGTGTTGGAAGTGTTGATTTACTTGGGATACTCTGCACATTGCCTGTGCTGTAGGAGAGGAATTAGTTGTGGGGCTAGGCTGACTACCATATATTGCTTTTTTCCAGGTCCCAGGTAGATGTACTCACCATCTTGCAGGAAAACATGTCACTGCTCTTCAGTGGGATTTCTCAGGGCAGCATGATCCTCTGGGAGATCAGTTTTCTTCCCTTTTGCAAGGGACTGTTGCCTCTGGTGGCAGAAATGTTGGTTATATTTAGAGCCTCCAAGCAACACCATTCAGAACACAAGCTTCAATGAACTTCAGCAGCTTTCTGTCCAGGCATTTCACATGCTCCTTAATCCTCTACGTAAAGTTTTTTCTTTATTTCTAAGTTTAAACATCTTTTTCCCTGCAGAAATGTTGGGAAGTCTTTTCTGAGTGACAGAAATGGCTTGAGTGGGACGCTAGGAAGTCGTCCTCCCTCTTGCTCTCCTCTGGTACTTTCTGGAGTTAGTCTAGTGGTCCTGAATGAAGAAGCAAATCTTCTCTCTTCCGAAGCTCCTCATAAATGTGCTTGCAGTTAATATGAGTCCTTTTATATTCTCTCCCTTCAAATTCTTTGGATTAAAACAAATACCGTCTGGTTCTTTTAGCTCTTTTGATTATATATTCAGAACTATTGTGTATCCTGGAAAATGAGTTCTTTTCAGTTTTCACTTTTCTTGACAACAAGCTGAAAAATTTCCCCAAATGAAAATTTTCTGCAAAAGTCTTGGTTTGTTCCAAGACCCATTTTTCAAATAAGTAACGTTTTGATGAAAAAATGCCAACCTGTTCTACTTAACAACTGTTCGTAGAACCGAGGAGAGAAAAACAAGGAATTGGAGAAAAAAATTATCCAGTCTTTTATGTAGAGTTAATCTTTGAATATTCCTGTTGTTTCAGTAACAGACAAGATGTTGGTACAAGTAGATGAATATTTAAACATTAGCGTTGACACTGACTTATCTTCTCAATAACATATTGATCACATTCTTTCTATAGAGATTATTATGGACTTCCCATAGAGTCAGCGAGCATCTTAATGAAGTCACAGGCTGGATGTTTATGTAGGTATTTCCTTAGAGGTTGGTTATACAGACAATCTATGCACTGAATAAGCCCCCACAAATGCATCTCAAGTGTAAAACTGGTCCACGTTTCTGCCTTTTTGTTACTCCTAACATGTGATTAGGCAGATGCAGCGATGCAGTTGGTATCTGTTATTCATTGCATTTAAAATGACCAAGAGCTTTTCTCTTTCCCAAAGCACCTGGAAGCTCATTTAGGCTGTCCTTCCTATGGAAATTGATGTTTTTCAGGCATTAAAATTATGCCTGAGAAGTGAGAAACTCTGCAGCCCTTCCCATGGACACCTATACATTTTTGTGCATGCTTTTGGGTGCTGTGCTAGCAAGGGTGTCCCAGGGCACCCAAGGGACTGCAGCCGGGGAGCAGGCTGCTGCCCCTGGCATCAGGTGAGAGGATGACTGCCTGGTGGCTGTCACTGCTATGCCATTTAACGGCGATAGAAGTATGCCACCTGGTTTAATACAGGATCTTGTTATGTTAGTGGCACCAAATGAATTTTGCAGTGTATGGAGATGTATGGAAAGAAAGGTTTTAAAATGAAAAACATATCTGGTGCAGTAGAATATATGCTAGTGTCTTTTAAGACAACAGTTTTTTTTAAAAAAATGAACAGTACTAGAAAGGAAAAACATAAGTACATAATAAATTATGACTCAGAGCAAAACTCATCAACTTTAAGAGGAAGGCATGACTTAACTTTCACTGTAGTTATTAATAAATGCCTCTCAATGACATGAAGATGAGAAGCAGAGAACACTGATCTATGGGACAGTGAACAGTTGTTAACTCCATTAATATTTAAAGTGGACAGTAGGTTTGGAGTCATTCTTATAAATAGCTGCTTTTTGCAAGTCTTGCAAAGTCATACATACAAGTGCTCCAAAATCCTAAAAATCTTCAAAGAATAATTTGTCAGCCTCGCACTTCTCAGCCAATGACTCTCTCTGCACACCTGAATGGAGAAGAACATCATACAGGCAAGAGGATTTCTTCCAAAAGGTGTCCAGGACAGTTGTTGAAACTGTTGTTGCATGGAAGGTCTGTAGGTTGGAGGTGTCGGTTCTTGCTGGGATGGGCAACTCTTCTCCCTATCATTGCTCTGGGGAACAAAGGGGTAGGTTTTCTAAAGCTCAGTAACATGGACTTCCTTGGCATGCAGAAATGTCTCCTTGCTGATATTCCATGCTGAACACCATCACAAAGTGATATTGGATACCATTTATTCCCCAGGGCATTTGTGTGCTTCTCTGAGAGTCAGCTTTGGGCAATAGGAGGGTCTTTATGTCACAGGGTTGCTCTAAATATAGTTAGCTGCATTGTATTGCTTGGCCACGTTCCATACAGACATTTTTAGGTTTCAATCCATGTAGGTTTACCCCTAATTTGAGTTCCAGCCTTGAATGAACCCTAGATTTAGAGTCAAACTGGAGATGTATGATACAATTTTTGATAATACAAGGACCTGAAATTTGGACGGTGCCAGAATAAATGCACATATTGATCCAGGGTTGTTTTAAATTAAACTGGGTTCGCTTAAAATATTCATGAACTGGAAAGGGTCAGTTAAAAGCTTCAAGCTGTGAGATTTATATCAGGCTTATCAAAGCAGATGCGTTTTGCATCATTTCTAACTTTTGACTGGTGAGAAGTTTAGATTTTTTTATAAATACATATACATTTTCTCTAGCAAATGTGTGTGTATATTTATATATATATAATTTTTTTCAAATACATCCCCATATGCACCCTCATTCTCAGAACATTTTGCTTTTACTCTCCCTGCGTTTCAGTAACTTGCCTCAGCTGTGCACCGTGTTGCCTTCCAAATGCAATGCATCATAAATTCATGATGGTTTGCCAGCAAAAGAGGGCATTGAGCTGCTTTATGAAGAGGATATTTTTGCAAACTGGACCTCATCTATATCCCAGTGGAATTTTCTGATGCTTCCATATTGCTCCTGTGCAAAACTTTTAGGGAGTTATAGATCAGAGATCAAAAACAGTAATTAAAGTCCAACTTACTCTTCTTCAATATCTGTCTATCCTTTTCATTAGGGAGCAGAGACATACCTTTCTTCTTCAATAACAGTCAGATCCAAACAGTCAGTTTAATGACCAGCCATCAATGCTTCTGCTTCTCAGATTTCCAGACCTTCTTGGTTGGAGACTACTCCAACGCTTATACTGTTGTGTGTACCATTAGGTGTATATCATGTAAGTCCCATATTTATAACTGGGTATTCAAAAATACTTGCACATGTACAATGAAGTGCAAAAAACCTTTACCAGGTGAACAGTTTTGGTTTTGTGCTTGGGTCTTGAAACCACACTGATACCCATTTACCAGTGTAATGGTAAGTAGAATAGTCACAAGGGACTGGGAATTTCTGAAACCTCTAAAGTAAGCCTGGTCTCTTTTAGGGATGTTATTTTTCATTCAAGCATATTTTGAAAGCTCACAGAGCAAAGTAAACCTAAAGAGGCCTGTACATAGTAGGGAGAATGAAGCCCAGTTTCATACTGGAGGTCATGGCACTGCTGCAGTTTGCACCAGCTTTGCTGTTCTGCTGTGTACACTCCACACACGTCCTGCTCCTCTTCTGCTCATACTACCCCATGTCACCACCTGAAAACCCCATGAAAAAAATAAGACAAGAACTCAGCGTATCTCCTTGTTTTTTTGGTTGGTTGGGTTTGTTTGGCTTTTTTTTTTTTTTTTGGTGTGTTGGCAGAACCTTACTTCAATGACAGTCGTGCAGATGCTTCGTCTGGTTTTGTGTGTGAAGAAGTCTCTGAGATGCCTTAAGAGAGAAGAAACCTGCCCATAGCCAAGTGGTAGACCTTGTTTCAAGTATTTCTTCAGTGTCCTAAGGAAGAAAAGCCACACAGGGAAAGCAATGCAGATTTGATAGACCTCACCTCACTCATGGGAAGCATTTGGCTGTGTAAATATCTCACAGACCTCTAAAAACCACTTTTATCTTTGGGAATGGGGCTGGGAAAACCCTGTGCAATGCAAAATACAGTGTTATCTACATTGGTCTCAGACACGTGATGCTCGATGGAGACCCTGGGTCTCCCTGCTTCAGGAGCCAAGTGAGCCTTTATCACTGGCAGATGAGACCTCATGCAGAGTACAGCTGAGGAGTTTTCATTAGTCTGTGGCCTCTGCTTTAATGACCTCTGATTTAATGTCCTCAGGAGCACAGAAGTTCCTGGAGCTCTTGCTGGGATGATGGGCCTTTGCAAAGATCTGGCTCTTCACTGCTGTTCAAGCCTTAGAGGGGTAATTATACTACAACTGACTCACAAGCAAGAGAAAGCTTGTAGGCTTTCAGCTGTCTTTAATTTTACATTAGACAAAAAGTGATAAAGAACTTGTTTTCTGTAATCTATGGATTTAACTTTGAATAGCAGGTGGTAAATGTTCCAACAAATATGTATATATATATCAAATCTGTGAGTGCCCAAATATTTACATCTTCAGCCAAACAAAGGCTGGAGACTCAAGTTGCCTGAGGGGAAGATTGTTTTAGAGAAACAGGTTGAAAGGGAATCAAGAACGGGAATTACAAATTTTCTTTGAGCGATGAGCGGTTGTGGTAGGGAGGAATCGCGCTCCTGAGAGATCGCTGGCTTTGAGAGAGAAGCCGGCTTGTGAAAAGGGGTGTCCTATTGTCTTTTGGGCCACGGCCTTGTTTCTTTGAGTACTGTGCACATTTGAATTGAAGTCTGTACAAGGAGCAAGCCAACATTAGTCAAAGTTTGTACCAGCTTTCCCAGCATGGGCTGTCAATCTGGTTATATGGCAAGGGTTTCTGATCTGTAGCTGATGTACGGATCTGTGTTAGATGGCAACACTAGTAAGTCTATCAGTTCTCCATTGCTAGGGTGGGAATCAGTAGGAACATCTGTGTATTTATGGTGGTCCATGAGCCCCCAAAGTCTGGGAACTGTAACGTTTGTAATGTAGAACCCCATGACAGAAGGATAAGAGCTTTTTGTTTTCCACACTGGTCTGCCATTTAAAAATCTAAGAATGGCTGTTCCCAAACTGGCTGTTAAGCAGAGCTAGGACTTCTCTGGACAGTGAAATTTGTACAAACATCCAGTCCCTTCTTGAATCTTGCAAGGGTACAACCTTGTGTATGTTTCAAGGACTTTCTGTTGCACTTGAGCAAATTGGGAAAATAGAAGTAATTATCAGTTTTTAATTTCCCATCTTTTAATGGTCCCCTTATGTTTTAAGTCAAGGGGACCAGAAGGTCCTAGTCAATCCCTATTCCCCACTTCTCTTCTATGTCTTTTTCTTTAAGGTAAACAATCCCAAGTAGTTTCCAGCTCCTCACATAAAGAGTTTTCTGCAGCTTTGATTATTCTACCACTCTCCTATGAAGTGAGAGTAATGCTGGTGTTATGGTGCTAGCCCATAACACGCTGCTTCTGGTCCGTACACTGGAACTATAATTCATTAAGCTTTGTGGTTCCTTCTCCCAAAGGTTGTGCAACAATTGCAGATGCAGAACTTCAGCTGAACTTACAACCTCAGCAGTGTAATGAGCTGAGTGTTTTACCAATGGAAAAGTCACTGTTGGTTGTTTTTTTTTTTTTCAGATGTTGTTGCCTTTCTCTGTTGCTAAATTATTGCTAGCAGAGAACAAAAATGTGTGTGTCTGTGCACCAGCGGGAAGTCTGAATCTTCAGGAATGTTTTCCAGAATGTCAAGAAAAATACTGTTAGCATAGAGGACACAAGGGGTAAAAACTGCCTTTGACCTTTGTTTCTGGGCTATTTGTGACAAGCTGGAACCAGGCTCGGACTGCACTGCCTCAGCAGTGCCAAAAACAAGGCAAGTGTAGGATAAATGCCAGGACAAACAGGTACACTTTGCTATGCTTTTGATGTGCTCAGTGACAGATGCTGAAGCTTGGGGTTTTGCATGGGTATGTGTCACCTGTCATGAGCCGCACATAGATCCAGGCCTTTTTTTAAAGAATTAGAGAAATGCAGGCAGGTGCAGTTCTCTAAGGCAGAAGGAGGAAAACGGTGCAGAATGTTGCCTTTCCTCCCATCACGGCTGATGCAGCCTCTCCTGTACAGTGACATGCGCTAAATCCCTCTCATCCAGACTTCCATCATCTTTTATCTCCTTTGCTGCTACATCTTTTAGTCCTGGACACAAGCTGCTGATTTTCCTATTCAAGATTCTTCTTGGTCTATCTTGATATATGTGTTTATCAGCGAAATTTTACCATCCTCTCTCTGGCAGATAGAAATGTTGGGGTTTTTTTTCCCGACTTAGTATAATGGCATAGAGGCTTCCGTGTATGTTGGTTGAATGCTCTGTAACAATGTGCAAGCCTCGTTTTATTTCTCCAGATCCTTCCCTTGCTTCCAGGTTTGCAAAAATTGTTATGGCTGGACTTAGGTGTAACCCACCCATTCCCAAACAGGAAAAATTGACACAATGCTTGTAGTACCGATACCTGCTGCTTCTTGGCCAGTATGGTCATGGAAATAAGGAAGGTATTAGTGGTCCAGATATAAAAGTAGGAGTTTGCATCATACAAAAATAAACCTATGGCACCATTTAATGGCCATTTCACATTGGCAGGTTCTGAACAGCTTGGTAGAAGAGAAAGAGTAGAAGGACAAATGAAACAGTTAATTGTTGTACGTATCTGAAATAAAGCAAGTAGAAAATAGCTGTGAAGTTAAAGGGACTTTTTTTTTTTTTTAAATTAGATTCCAATGTATCTGTAACTTCATGAAAAGAAAGATAAAAACATTCTGGAAATCAGCTTTTCGGTTTGCTGTATTTTACCATATGATTGAGTTTAAATGTATTGGATATGTTTTTCCATTTAAAAAGCTCTTGTAAATGAACTATTTATTTACATGAAGAAAAGGATTCCCAGTGCAGCCCACGATACTTCCCCCTCCAAGCCTGCCTTGAAAGAAGGTTGCCGTTTCATATTTGGCTCTAGCTTTCAATGTTCTCAAAATTTAAAAAAAAAAAAAAGTATTCTTAAAACTAAATAAAACATACATATGAGTATTTCTGGTTGAATGAATGAGCATTTTCCCTGAATAGACCTATTTGAATGGCTACTCAACGTTTTGTTAGAAAAGTATATTAAAAAGTTGAAACTGCCTGCTGAATGAAGGTGAGGGACAGAAACAAAATATAAAATGTGTCATGTGAAAAAAGAGCCCCTTATCCAAGAAGATCTTGGTAAAACTTTAAATGGAAAAGTGACATTCATCAAACGATTTCTATATCATCTGCACTGAATAATTTAGTTTTGGGTGAGATTCACTAACATCATTGCAGAGGAAGTGTAATTGAAAATTATGAAAGCTATATCTTTATTGTGTATTACAGCACATGCCTTTGATATGGCGTTATGTCTGCCACAGCGGGAAGTGTTTTTCAGAAAAAGTAAAATCTCTGGGACAGATTCTTGGTGATGTAAATCAGTGTTACTCCACTGAGAGCATCCTGTGTGAGCAAGCTTCTGCCTGTACGCCCGGAGCCCTGTATTTCTGTAATAACCCGGACAAATTACTGGTTAATTTCAGGGAAAGTTTACATGGGCAGAGTTAAGGAAGAGCTCTGCTATTTTGTTTATAATGGACAACTCCAATGTGATCTTAAAATTTCAGGGTCTTCTGCTCAAAGTTATGTAAATATATATCTTCTCCAAATGCAATGTAAGTAAATCTTAATGATTTTAAGTTAATGATCGCTATACAGTGTCACAGGTCCCTGTGTCACTGTGTGCATCCTCGATCTAAGCAGCCTGTTATTTGAGGTCTTGACCATGCACTGGCTTTGATAGCACAGACCCTTCAGCTTCAAAAGGTGTTTCAGAAGTAGCAGTCTTAGTAGGAGCCGGTCTGAATACAGAACTGGTGTCTAAATCGATGAAGATATGCTTGCTAAGGACTTACTAAATGTCTTTTACAGTGTATATGGCAAGTCCAATGTACTTTTTTAATTCCTCCAAGAGTATCTGAACGGCTGAGGCCTCATCCCCAGGTGATTTATAGAAATCCACCTCTTGCCAAGGGCTGGCAAAAAGGGACAGTGCTGGTTTAAGGCACTTAAATTATGTTTGAGCAAAGAGGCTTAGTCTGGCCACGTGTGCTGGGTTAAGCTCTGGCTGAGCAGAGCCCCAGTGCCCCAGGAGAACGACCACCAGCTCCTCCAAGCTCAGCCGTTTCCCAGATGACTTGTGCTGGTGGAGAAAGTCTGCCCAAAGTAGAACACCATGAGTGACATTAGCATTCGGAGAGCATCTGTTCAGCCATCCCCAGTTAGCGTATGACTGTCAAACTGAGACACACGTCTATTCCCAATCCAACTTCTTAACCCCTGCTTTGCCTAACCCACTGCCACGTCTCTCAGGGCTGTTTCTCATGGGAGAGACAGGCCGGTGCTGTGCTCATCGGTAGGCACATGAATTAATTATGAAGGCCTGACTAACTGATTAGCAAGCATCTTGCTTGCCAGTGCAAAGAGAGTGTGCATAAACCCCCTATGGACAGTTCTTTGATGTACCATATAGATGCCTGCCTTGGCCATATGCCCTATCCTGTTCAGGGACATGGGTTTACTCTACTGGAAGGAGAGGTGGAAAAGTTGGCAACATCTGTAGGTAGAAAGTGTTAACCATCATGAGTGAAAATGTGTGAGTGTGGTGTAAGAAGCTGGACCCAGTGAGATGTAGGTTTCTTCCCAATTTCTTCAAGTGAGCCTTGGATAAAGAAAGTCTGTAAACCACTCTCATAGCCCATGTAAAACAGTGCCTGAAATGGCCAAGGGTGCAGAATAGCACACCAGCATTTCCAGGATTTACTGGTACTTTCCTATGGAGGATAGTGACACAAAGCAGTTTCTTTTTTTTAACATGGGCTTCCACAGCTCCTCAGTGCAACTTCCTTTTCCATCACTGACAGAGAGCCTAATCTGTCCTCCCCTCCCAAAGTGTGTGTGTGTGTGTAGATGAGTAGAATTTGAGTGCTAATCAACACTTGCATGGTACTGCAGAGCTCTTGGTGCAGTGACAGTCTCATTGGAAGAGAGTATTTTTGTTACTTTAAAGAGAGGTTGATGGAGAGGAACTTGTCTTGTTGGCTCTGTGTTGGAGGTATCTCCACAGTCTTCATCATTAAACCGTCAGCTTTTGACAAGAGATACCACACAGTAACCACTGGTTTTGCTTTGTTGCCCACCAGGGAGTATTGGTTACCCCAAGGAGCTCAGTGCAGGACCAGGACCTGCACTATTAATCCAGAGAGGCTTTTGGCTTTTAATATCCTTTCAATGGCAGTCACTGACAGCCCTGTGGGACATGTATCACGCTAGTTCACATCACGTGCTTCCTTCCTAGGCCAGCCAAGGATGTTCAGTTTGGGGCTGGCCTTCTGATTGAAACCCTGAGGGCTGCAGATTTGACTATCCAAAGGCCTCCTTGTGTGACCTTGGGCAAATGTCTTATTCCCTCTGCTCACATGGCTGTCAGCGCCCTATGCAGATATTTGGGGAGGTTCCGGCACACTTGTGCCCTGATCTTGTTTTGAGCTCTCACAGTGCAACTGTGGCATGAATATCAGTACTTAACAAGGACTGTGTGCTTTGCTTCTCTTTTAGAGGCAAGAGATTTTGAACTTTCTATGAGTTCATTTATTTATTAGCACAGAAAGCTTTTTAATCAAGTTTTCTACTTAAAACTTTGCAAGCAATTAAATGGGTTTGCTCAACAATGACAAATTATTACTTTCCAAGACTTGTGGAAAATGCCAGTGTGCTTATATTCTAGCCCCTGAACTGTTAAAAACCCCCTTTCTCATAGGTGTTTTAAATGTAATGCATTTTCAGATACCATTTATAAATGTCCAGTGGATAGAATTTTATTATTTTTTTTTTAATTTCCTTCATCTGATCTAGGTCTTTGATAAATACTACAGACAAACTGAGTGCTGTAGGATCAATCTTGACAGTTCTTCAATAAAAGGCTGTGTGGTTCTTCGTCAGTGTCTTCCTTTCAGTGACAGCTGCTTTGTTCTTTTTCAGTCAGATTTTCTAGTTAACACATCAAAAGTGTATCTGTGTACACGCAGTACTGAGAAAACAGTTCAAAGAGGCAGGAGATTCACTTTTAACTCTTCACTGCATCTCCCTGCACTTGTCACAGAAGATAGCTTATACAGAAAGCTTCAGAACAAGGTGAGGAGTTCACCAAGGAGCACTGTGAAGTACAGCACATGTGGATTAGTCTTAAAACACAAATTGGTCAGTCAATCCACTTACCATCCCAAATTAGCTTTCTTTCGAGCCAAGCCATTAAGTGATAAGAAGTTTTCAGGTTTAGGCAGCAAAAGCCTCGCGTCGGACACAGATAAAGTCATATGTTTGATCAAGCACTGAAGTTTTGTCTGATGGTTCTTGCTGTGGTGTCAATACCTTAAAACTAATTAAACTGAGTTCAGTGTTCAGTTTAAACTCATTTCTTTGGAGGGTTGCCATCAACTTCTAACCCAAGGTAAATAGTAAGGACAAGCAACTGCTTTGTGTTATCACTTCCGTTATCTGTAGTGGCTGAAAACTTATTTCTGATTACATTTTTAATTGCCCACGCTTCACCCACCAGCTCAGCAAAGTAGCACGCAACTCTCAATGCTTTCTGCTACTTTACGGCTATTAAGCATTGCTCAGGTAAGGAGCCAGATCAGCAGTGTAAAGTGCTAACTCAGGAGAGCATATTCCAAGCATCATATCCTAGTCCGAGTAAGCTTTCAAAGCTCTGCTAAAATCCAGTAATGTTGAACCTTATGGAAAGGTCTATTTTTGACTGCCTGTTCTCATGAGCCGTCTCCTGAATAAAACCAGGAAAAAGAGTTGCTATTAGAAGTGATGTGGGCTTCCTCCAGGATTTCTATCAGCTTTATAGCAATAGAACAGTCACAGATGCAAACTGGTGTTGTCCCCACAGATAGCCTTGGCAAATCGTAGAGCCTGTTTGGTGTGGGTTTGTGATCCCCAAGCAACAGCAGAGGCAGCAAGCACTAGATTGTTTGGTTGGAATCTAGGTGGGAATTCCACATTTGCCCATCAACATGTCCCACATGAAACTCCACTGATGGGATCACTGCTCTGTTAGGTCTCTGCCTCTCTCTGCCGTGTCTGGCAGGTGGGGATGGCAGCGACACCCCATAATGTGGGCACAACAAAGGGACTCACTTCACAGCTTTGCCATCAATAGCTGGGGAGCAAGAACATCCCCTGACAGCTGGAGCTTCTCTTTTCTCTTTTTATTGTTCCCCTCATTGCTCTCATTTCTCTGTTTCCTTCTTGTTTTAATTGCACAGCCGTTTGGAGCATCCACATGCCTCCACAAGCAAAAGCTATATTTTGCATTTTAAGCAAAAGGATGTGACACGTGTTGGTGGGAAGCAAGAGGAGATCTCATAGTCCCGTGGTGCCAGGAGACAGCAGGTGAGCAGTGACCCATCCTTCCCTCCCTCTGTTCCTCACCCTGTGTTGCTCCGCTCCCTTGTGTGGTCTGTGGCTGCAGGTAGAGGCCACAGCATCTGGTGGTGAAATTTCCTGTGTTATCCAGACCTGGCCTGTGAAGTGTAAGTTGTTAAAGACACACAGGAGCTGTATTTGCTCAGACGTGGCTGTGTTCTCCTTAGCTCAGCACTACCCATCAGCTCGCACTGACACGTCCTCTGTTTGACTCCTGCAGATAATGGAGACCAGAAACACGCGTCTTCCTGGAACAAGCCCCACCAGACAAGTTCTCATCAGGCTGCCCTTGTTGTACCCTCCTGTGGTATGTACAGCCTCAGACATGAGGCGACAGAGTGTGTGGGAAGACAACATCAAAGCCAGTGTTTGTTATGGACCCTTCCTCAGGTCCTGTCATCTCAGGAGTGGGCTGGATACCCCAGTGGCAAAATCACCACATTTCCACAGAATGGGATTTATACAGTCTGGGGATTTTGTGCAGTAATCCTGGTAGAAACCATCAAAGGAAGGACAGCTGGTTACAGGAAGAGATAAGGGTGTATCTACCGCAGAATAAGGATTCTTCCAGGAAAACAAGGGGGAGCTGGTAATTTATGTGTGGTGGAAATTAGTCATCATTAAAACAGATGGGTTGGAGAAATGAGAACAGGAGCTCAATCTTAGGGTAGACTCCTGGAAGGTGGAGAGTGAGTCCAGCAGACATGTTCTCCAGGAGAAACACAAAACTGTGCTAGGCTCCTCTTGGCTATGAAGGAAGGAGAGACATGTGCACAATTGCCTCTGGACCTTAGCACCTGGGAATATCCAATTGCTCTGCAAACACCAGTGAACAAAATACCATTGTCTGTCAAGAGACTTTATCCCAGTTTCTGATGGGTTATAGAGCTGTAAATGAGGAGATGTCATTGGAGTGACTCATTGGAGTGACTGGATAATAGAGATGGCCATGTCTGAAATTTCGTGTGGACATATTTTGGTTAGAAAGGAAGAGTTACACAACAACAAAAATGGGTATAATTAAGTACAAGAGGTAAAGAAATCACTAATGAATAGGAGCCTTTGGTACAGAGGATATGTTTTCCATTAAGGAGATTATTTCTGACTTAGTGTTTCTGGAGTCCATTCTAGTAGATGACCAGTAATCACTATTTCTGGAAAAATCTGCTTGTCCCTCTAATCACTACTGTGTTTATCAAATATTTAATCAAATATTTAATCAAATATTACATGAAAATTGCCTAAACTCAACAAAATAAAAAGTACTGCAAGTATAACTTAGGGTGGAAAATTACGCACCGAAGAGGTGTTAGAAATAACTTTAATGTTTAAAAATACCAAACAGAACACTCTCTTGTGGTAGCTGGATATATGTTTATGTGTATTTGTTTTGCAGAAAGATGACTTTGCAGCTAGCTGGTGAAGGAGCTACAGGACAGGGCAGCTCCCTTCCAGAGAAAGTGTGTGGGTACAAGAAAGAGGTGCTGGAGCAACCAGGTCTGTCACTTTGTTCTCCATGGATCATTTCTGTGTGACCACATTTCCAAAAAGCTGGGCATTCCCCGGAAATTTTGCATCTCCCTGGTTGGTTTCTTGTACTTCCACCTCTGTCTCGCCTCCCTCACACGACACTGACTGAGATATAAAATCCTCAGCACTGCCTCCATTTTAGCCAAATTCCTGAATTCTTTTTCCACACTGCAAAACATCAGCAGGAATAGGTCCATTAATTTCAATGGTCTTCTGCCATCAACCAGCAATAGCGATAGTGAGTGAAGGATCTGGAAAAATGTTTTTTATATACTGTTAGCCAGGTAGAAAGGTGGCAAAAGGAGTGCATTAAAAAATCTGCATTTATTTGTCAATATCAGAGTGTGCACTGTCAGTAACCTCTGGCTTACATTGTTTTATCATGTCAATATTTCATAGCATCATAATGCTATTATACGGCTGACTAATGGGAATGGCTATTAGCAGTGTTGATGTAGTTTGAAAATAGCAATCCATATTTTATGGACCAGAAAGAGACCAAGCCTTTACCTTAGACCTTAGCAAGCGTAAAAAGGGAGATAATGTAAATGAAATTTACCTTCTCATTTCCATCTTCCCCCAATTAGTTCATAATTCACATATTGTCCGTCTGCTTTCATGCTTTGAATGCACTTACACAAATTAAAATATCCTGAGGAGGTCTGTTGAAAACTCATCCTTTTCTAGGTTGAGGTAACACAGACAGCTCTGCTCTGCCCAGTCTGAGAGCCTTACTAAATCACAGCTGTCCTTTATATTATGAGCTCGGCAGTATTTTGAATGATTTACAGAAGTCAGCAACTGAGTATATGGACCGTTGATGCAGGGTCTCTTGGCAGGGAAGAACAGGGAACGGTGACTCCCTGAGGTCTCAGCTGCTGACAATAATATCTGTGACCACAGTCAGGCTTGGTGCAGGTGGAACAGTTTGATTGTGAATGAGCATGACCCAGACCTTACTGGGAGGGAATACCTGCTGATGGACTCATCCACAACCTGCTTGGGTTGAACCTTCTTGGTGCTCACTACACCGTTGGACCTGTTGGTGCTACTGCTCCATCCTCTCCACTCAGTGCCGGGGTGGCAAATGGAGTGTGCCAGTCCCTGAGCAGGAGCTTGCATTCAGCTGTCGTCTTGCTTAGGAGGAAGCGCGGTGTTTTGATCTAGTGGGATGCAGAACTGGAGCTGTATGCATCATAGACAAGTATGCCTTTGGCCATGACCCTACCAGGAGCCAAGGTAGGAATACGAGAGAGTTGTCACACATTTTGCATTGTATTGGATGTAAAGGTCTCCTGGGATGGATGGGACCCTATTAGTTCCATGGGCACTAGGTTTAAGGCACTGGCCCTATTTACCTACTTGAGTATCCAAATATATGAAACACTAGCACAGAACTACCTATCTCTGCCTGAAATCCCAGTTTTTCTTACCTAAAATGCATCTGCCCCTTACCTTGGAGGCCGGGAGGAGACAGACACTTTGCTGCTCTGATTCCGTGCAGGTTTCTAATGCTGTGGAGGGGCCAAGGAAAAAAAAAAACCTATTAGGCTGTAATCATCAATCTTCTGCACTCACCTGCTCTAGACCTTCATGAAGTTAAGTCTATGACATTAAAGAGAGAAGAGAAATGAAAATTGCAAATGGCCTGTGAATAGCCTGACTCTGAAAAGCTGCCATAATGCAGTTTTACACAGACCGGCTAAATATACTTTAATAGTAACCTAATGGTGGAGCTAGAAATTAAATAGATTGTGTGTTAATTAGGTATTGGTTAATGCTATTATTTCACTTCATTATTCCATATTCCACCCCTGAAAACTGCACCCTTGTGTTGAGGGACTGAAGTTCTCCCAGGCAGTGCAGACCTGCAGAAGACCTTCTACATGTATCACTTACACCCTTCTGAAGGTTTTGGTGTGCAACAAAACCACATTTAACTCAGGGAAAACAGCTGGAATAACACATATGAACTCTGCTACTTCAACAATTAGCAGCGTATTATTAGTACATTACAAACTTGTTTCTAAGAAAAAAAAAATAATCTCCCCAAGATAGAAGATCATTAGAAAGTATTTAGAAAAGGTGATGGGAAGCTTTCATCATGACATCCCATTAAAATGTTTTACATTTTTTACCTTGGCCTTTATTGTCCTCATTACATAGTATGCATTATTTATTAAAAATGCTGTCCACAGAGTAGCAGGCAGCAAATTGCCCTTTCAGCTAAGTGTTAATGAACAAGTGTAAAAACTTCTCAAGCAGGAGAGGATTTGGAAACCCAGTGGTCAGCCTGGCGCATCCCAGAGAGCCAGGTGTGTTGTCAAAGTTCATTCTACAGTTGTGGACACCATGTCAATGCTTCATGCAAATGCAGTGGCTTGAAGGCACTGAGGTAAGCCTTCTGGAAAGGGTGGTAAATTAGTGAAATTCACTAAATTAGTGAAAATTTAATTTATCCCAAGGCTTCTTAAAACTTCTTTGTCATTTATGTTTCTGTTTTGGACCAAGGCACTAACTGCACGGAGCATTTTCTTTTGCTACAGTCCTTGATGGTCCAGTAACAGTGAAAGTTACACTACATTGTTGCAACAGTAAATTATAGAATGAAAAGTAGAGGAATGTAAGGAATAACTAGGTATCACAGGGGAAAAAAATAAGAAAAGTCTGATTTATTTGAGGCAGCATTATAGTTGCTCGAAAACAAGATAATTTTCTAGTGGGATTTTGCAAAAAAAATCCATATTTTCTTTTTTACCCTTGAAATCAGATATTTTTATTGTGCTGGTTATGAACAAAACTTGTTTCTTTTTTTTTTTTTTTTTTTTTTTTTTTTGTAGTCATATCATGTTTAAAAGCCTACACTTTCAAAAGCAATTGGCATGCCTTCACCTGTCCCTTGGGATGTTTTATTAGCTCCTGATTCACAGTGAGCCCAAGCCTTTGCTCTCCGGCAATCAATTCTCTTGGGCAGCCACCCAAAAAGAGCAACTAAACCCAGAAATCGTTTCCTGAATCGTTTTCTGAAATTCAAAGCGATGTGCAGCTCGTACCATCAGCTGTGCTAGGGTGGATTTTAGCGTTCCTCTAGTGCCTGCCTGGAGGTACTGGCTCCTCCAGGAACTAACATGGGTGTCCAGTATGAAGAGACAGGGACGTGACGTGATTTTTCACCCATTCTGAGCAATTGCAGATGTAGATATGCAGGACAGGAAGACCAGATTATTTTCTTCCTTGAGCGTTTTACTATTAGCCTCACATAAGCACTTTGTTCCATGCCATCTATGTGACTGGAGTCTATGTTCTTCCTAAACTTTATTTAACATCCTTTGCATACTTTAAACTTTTAGTACCATGGCACTTGCCCAGTTAATTTTCAGTCTTTTCTTTGTTACTCCCGGTTTATCATTTCCCGACTTCTGCCCTGACACGACTATAAATCCTCTGATTCAGAGTCTGCACCATCAGAGCCCAACAGCAGCTTATCTGAGCAAGAAGGGAAGGATCTGGTCTTCAGTAATTAATGTCGGAATCATCAGATCATAGAGACCTCAGGCTATGGAGGACTAATTTTGTAGGAAAAAATGACCCGTAAGAGCTGCCCTGGAGCTAAACCCAGTAATCTTTACAGTAGGTCAAAACGAAAGAGCAGGCCAAACGAAACGCCTCCTCCTTGCTGGTGTTTTTTTACAGGCTGGTGTATGTCTTATATTTTAAGGCATTTCAAGCCTTTTTTGCTTTAATTATGTACAATGGTCTCTTCTTCCCACCTCCTTTTTTAAACAAAACATCTGGTAACATCCTTCTTTCAGGTTTGTCTGTTGGCAATGGGCTTTGTTGGCTGCCTTGCTCTATTGTCCCAGCTCTATTGCTTTTCATCCTTCTCAACTAGCTGGTGTGGAGTGCTGCAGGAAAAGTGTCCTGGTCATAGAGTGAGGTTTAAAAGCATATGATTCAATCTAGGAAATTTGAATGGAAATATTTTAGGGCAATATTTTCACTTTGCTGGTAGTTAAAAGGAAATGGGAAATGTTAACTCAGAGAGCAGAGTGCAAATCAAGCATTTGTACAACAGAGACAAATTGTTACCACCCCAGTTCAGTGAAACAGAAATCATAAGTTTTTCTCTTTTTTTCTTTTTTTTTTTTTAAAAGGAAATTGTAAATATGAATTTGTAATCCAATATTTATTGGCCTTGGTTTCTTCAAAATATATAGTTTCCAAATCTGAATTTAAATATTTATGCAGTAGCACATATTCCTGTTATAGCTAATATAAGTAATATATTTATCTTTCAAGGCAGTAATATTTTTTCACTCAACCTTGACTTTTAAACTTAAATATGCGGATAGGAAGTGGTGCTATCTAGTTGTTGTCACTTATTTCTATGTACAAATCAAGATAATTCAGACTGCTCTTTTAAGAGATAGCATTTTTACTTCTGTGCTTCAGCTGATCAAGCAGATTATGGTGGTTTATTGTCACTTTTCATTTTTCTTCCTTGAGCTAGACAGGCTTTTGTATGTACCTTCCAAAATTGAAGAGTTGAATTTTCACAGCCAGTGCAACTGCTGGGAAAAAGTTTAATAAATTATACTTTTCCCTGCAAAAATCCAGGATAAGATTTTCATACACATGAAGTCTGTCTTGCATCATTCTCACACTCTAAAAGGGCATATGATGGATATATATTTAGAAGAGCATGAGAGGGATTTAGGGTAACCGAGACTCTTGTCCATATCTCTGAGTGGGTGGAAACATCTGTTTCTGTAGGACATTTTTGATAGATCCCTGACATATTCCTGTCTGGTATTAAACCCAGTGCAGTTGTAGCCACTTAGTCCTGCTGAGGAAGTGATCCTGAGACCCTTCCAGTTCTTGTTCATTGTGTTTCCAATCCTCTGTTTTGCTTTGGCACTGAATTTTCTTTTTTTTCAGCCAGAATGACTAGATACAACATGTTTTATTTTATTGTTCTGGTGCTAGAGGGATAACTTTTCCCCTAGAGAGATCTTTCCTCCATTGGTTTTTCTTCCTTTTCTTTGTCTTTCACCTAGTTGTATGGCAAAAGCAGGTGTCAATGAAATATTTTTCCCCCTCTGGAATAGGTCACTTTTGCCTGCATTGGTGTCATAGTCAGTGACACTGCCAGGGGCCGTGGGCTCACTGCCTGGGGAAGGGATGGGTCTGTGCTGTAGCGGGTGACTCCCTGGGTATGTGGGAAGGAACTGTGGGGGGAAAATGGCACCCTTGTGATGGGAAGAAGATTTTTTTTCTGTTTTGGGAGGTGGCAGTGTTGGCTTCTGTCCCACTAGGAGGTTTGAGCCAGCTCTGGGAAACACCACAGTCAATCCTTAGCCTTATCCCAATAGCAGAATACATATGAAGGCTCATTTCAGAGGTGCTGATTTGTAGGTGGAGCTCCCACTGTTTTTTGCTGAATTTTTGAGTGTGCAACCCACCAAATAGTCCAAAAAAGAATTTCATGGGCTGGAGACTCTGTGGCTGCATCTCATTCACTGTATCTTAGGCTCTTCGTACAGCAGGACAGCAGTGGAAGACTCTTCCCTTCCCCCTTCTTCTCTTCCCCAAAAGGAAAGTCTCTTATACACCAGCATTGCAACAGAAGTATTATTCTGTCAATATAATGGCCCTTGGGATGTCAATGGAAAAAGTTAAAAAACCTGAAGTCAAGAGAAAAGCCTAATACAGTTGCACTGACTTTGCATACACTTTGAATGAGCCATCACTGTGTCAATCAAGTGTCTAAGCCTGAGCAATCTCACAATGTCAATGCAAACTCTGTGCTAAAATCAATGGCAGAGTTCCTATTAATATTTGGAATTTCTATTTTCTTAGACTCTTAAAGCTATTTTCATATCTTTTGAATATTCAATAATGCATGTGAGAAATATTGCTGCTCTTCAACAGTCTTCTTGTTTTCTGCATTAGAAGTTGTGTGACAGTAAAGGGTTTTTTATGAACCCACTTGCTGTCTCCTTTTCATACTAGGATGCCTTGAAAAGATCTCTGATCAGCTCTGCACATCTACTAACGGAACAAAATGTTCCCTATATGGTAGAAATCTCTGTGGTTTGTAAACCTGTCATCATGGCCCCTTGTTTCCTCAGGCCTAGCAGAAGAGTCCAAGCAACCTTATAGAAAGTTTAATTTGTGCAAAGGCTTGATTGTTGGTACAGGCAGACTTCTTTCTGGTCCTCCACAGACAATAGCCTTGACCTAGATGCCTGCAAGAACTTACTGCATAAACCCAACCATCCGGAATTATTTGACTTCACCCATAATTTTGTAAACTATAGGGAGACTTATCAATGGCTTTAAAATCATTATCCAATGCCCCATTAAATCTCCCTGCAGCTGAGTTATAAGGTGAGAAATAAGAGACAGCAAGCAGAGAATAGCATTCCCTGGTATAGCCACCTACCGTACCAAGAGAGCAGAAGGCAAAGCAACACTGGATTTCTGGAGATAATGCCGGCACATCAGCATTAGGCAATAATGGAGAATGTATTCCTCATCCTTCTTCTCCCCTAGACAGCTAGAGGTGATATATCTTTTGGCACTGTCAGCCTAATCTAGGTCAGTCCTATTGTCAGGCTCCTCAAATAGTACCTGTCCACAGTTAAAATTTATGTTGGAAAAGCATTAATGCAAGCTTTTAATAAGATGAAGAATTTAACAGTATGCTGTTATCTGGAGATGATATATTTTATATACAGGAGACATATTTAATTAGCTTTGGAATAGTCAAAGTGGCTCATGCAGAGGCAGGCATAGCTGTACCTCCACTCCTTTCCTCCTGTAATTAGAAACAGCAAATGCAAAGCACATATTAACTTTTCTGGTGGCTGAGCTGCCTTGTGTAGACCTTCATGCACACTGCTGCTCAAATATAAATTAGCCCTTGCAAAGCACGCTTGGTGGATAAATAAAAAGGAGAAAAAGGACTCCTTGATGTTTCGCTCTTAGGTACCTATGGCAAGGGAGAAGGTCAGGAGCTGCATGACCTTTGAACAGCTCAGGTCCTTCAGGGAGGAGGAGAACAACCCAAAGAGGTGGGTAAGATGTTCCATGTTTGAGGCCCTTCCTGCACTTGGGGCTACCTTTACAACCAAACCTTTCCAGACATCACGTGATGTGGTGGGCCTAGTGGGGAATGCAGGGAGCTGGGTTGTGCCCATCCTTGGGGAACCTTCCATTTCCTCCTGCTCAACCTGTTTCAGAATAATGATTATCGGGCACCCGTCAGAAGTGAGTGGGTCATCTCCCTCCTGCCTGGGAGATCTTCTGGAGTCAACAATGCAGGTGAAGTCAGTGACACTGTTGACTGGAGCTACCACTGTGAAGGTCATGACAAACAATACTTTGTCGGATCCCATTTCTCTTTCAGCCCTCATCTGTTCCTCTCCATAGGTGTCAGAACCTGTCAGGAAAACACACATTTCAATGCCACATGCCTCTGGAGGCCCCATACAGAGTAGTGGCCAATGATGTCCTTGAAACCCTGCTCTTCTGCTCTTCAACTACAACATATGCAAAAGCTTTTCTCTGGATTATGGCCTTCCTGTGCACCAAAATGCAAGTCCACAGGAGCAAGAAGGTTGTGGGAGTGAGTATGATGCTAAATGACACTACACCTGGTTTCTCCTCCCTTATCCTTTCCTACTCAGGAGATGGTCGACACTCTTGGCTAACAAGATGACGTTTCTTTGAGCTGCTTTCAATCTGCTCACCCACGTGCATGGCCCTGGCATTGGGATGTTCTGTACCACCATGGATGGGGTCACATCTGGCAGCTGAGGGCTGAGGGCCTGTTGCATTGGGAGCCCATGGCAGCATGACAGCTAAGGTAAGCACAGCTCTGCCGTGGCCTTTGTCTTTGGGACAGCTTCCCAAAAAACGCAGTGGGGAAGAACTTAGTTTTTAATGCCAGAACAATTTTTAAGGATTGGTGATAAATAGCAAGTCTGTTTCAGAGGAATCACATTTATTAGTGCATTGCAATGAAATAACTGTGAAAAGGCAGGAAAAATGCTTTAGTTCTCTCATAATGATGATACATCTGATGTTAAATAGACAAACATGTTTTATAAATACAGTCTTCTAGGCTATTAAGGCTTTTCTCCTTGCTGAAAAGATACAAGAAATCACCATAAACTAACTAAATTTAAATAGCTTCTGTTCGAAAAAAACAGTTCACTATTAATAAGTTGTTGAATAACAGGCATTTAAAGAAAGACATAACTATGATATTAAATAGATAAATGTAAAATACTCTGTGTGCATTTAAATGTGAAGATCACATTAGGAGTAGAAAATTACAAAAATTTAAATACTGTAGGAGGTTGTTATGTAGGTAGTCTATAAAAAACAGGCAATTTGGAATTCCTCTAAAGAACATAAACCCTCGATAGAGCTGCTAGTTCCTTTGATAAAGACAGGTCTCAAAATGAAGGTTTGATGTTTAAAACCCCCAAAAGGTGTCTGAGCTATCTTTTTCTAAGGGATTATATAAGATAAAAGCTTGCACTGTAAGTCCCTATTTTAAGAAACAGAGTTGCTAGGAAGTTGCTAATACGAAAGACTAATTGTGCATGCAATAAAAGTATCACTCCATTCACAAAATAAAGTGCTAACATTTTAATAAGGGTTCAAAATTGCCTGCTCAGGAGCTGCTGCGGGGTGTGTGTCACTCAGGGGCTGCTGCCTCATCTCCCTGGCACCATGGGTGCTCCTAGTCCAGTACCAGCACCAGGATGTCCCATGGACATCATGGAAACACTCTTGTCGCTTACAGCGATGTTGAAAGAATAAGAGGGCAACATATCTGGGTTTTGTACAGTTCAGTCTTCCCAAACTGTGTTCACATGTCAATTATCTACTTTTATTCAGTTCATCATGTTTTCTTCCCCTTCCAACCTCCAGTTTCTCCCCCAGGAGTTACCATTTGCTAGCATCAATTAGATTATTTGCCCTCAAATATTTTCTCTTTTGGATGTTGGGACCCAGGTGTCCAAGTTGCTCAACACTCCTTTTGCTGTCAGTGAAATGGTTTGCACCCCTCATTTTATATCCTGTGTTTCATATCTTAAAGGGGTCGCATCCTCTTCTGGCTATGCCTATCTCTTTCTGTGGATTCAGATTCCAGACCTGGGTTGCTAATTTAAGCATTACAATCATTTGAATTTCTACAGTTTGGTGAACTTAATGTAGGCTTCAGGGGCTGAATCTAAAGATGGTGGAATCCAAATCCTCCTTTGGATTTGCTGATTTAGGTGAGCTAGATCCAGGAGGGGACATGTATGCTGTTGTAGGATGAAAGAAAAAGAGTTGAGCATGATTGAGACAGTGGGGACCCTACTCGTGGCACAGGGCAGACCCCTCTCTTTTTGTCTCCTCTTCCTGGGCCAATGAACACATCTGGTTCAGACCGTGCAGTCATGCTTTCCCACCCACAGCATTCCACGGGCTCATTTTAATCATCGAGGTCTTGTATTCCTGGCACTGCAGCAAGTTATCTCCGTGTACAAGAACTTGTATCAGAATTAAGAACCGGATCCTCAGCTGATGTAAATCGGCGTCACTTCATTTATGTGGCTTCCCTGGTGCTATCAGTGTGGCTGGGTTGATTTACAGCAGCTGAAAATCAGGCCCCAGAGCTTCCTTTTATTAAAACATTCTCGATCTGTAAAATAAAGTTGCAAATAAGATGATGGTGACAGAAGGGGATAGCCTGCTTTGTAGAATCTTGTTCACTAACATTATAAATGATATGGAAATTCAGTTGATGTTTTGCCTTTAAAATATTAGTTAAATCATTCTGTCAACACATATTTTTTAATACATATCCTCCCTGTCAGATTTTACACTTAATCTTGGAGCCTGTAGACAGCTCAAGAGCATCGCTTTCTGCAGCGACTCCTGCATCAAGGTCTCCTTTTCTGTTATATTCAGCTTGCATCTGTTTAAACACAAGATAGGAGATAAATGATAGTGCCAAGCTTAAACATACATCATCGGGACTCTGATGTGAAGCTCTGGAAATGGCAGGCCAGATGGTGTAACGCAAAACTCAGACATCACAGTTTGTCATGCCGTGCTCCAGTCCGCCGTGCTAAAAATGGACTTCCCCGCGCACTTAGTCAATCATCTCTCCGGTGACCAGAAAGCAAGGGTCAAAACAAGAGATGTCACGAAACAAAGGTTGTGGTCCTGCTCGGCAGCTGTTCAGCCCTCCAAATCTGGACATCGTCCTTGCTAGCCACAGAGATGAAATTAATAGGGGAAGGAGATTATTCCAGGTGATGTTCCTGGGTCTGAACAATCACTCTTACTTCTTTCTTTTTTCTTTTTCTTTTGTTTTAACATAAAAGAAAATGTTTTTACTATTTTTGTAGAAGAGAGTCAAGAACAAAAGGACCCATCTGGAATGTAGTATCAGAAAGCTGGTATTTTGGAGGACACTAGAGAAATCAATACATAAATAAGTTCCTGTAATGTTTGCTGTAAGGGGAACTATGTGAATGCCATCCAGAGAAAAAAATTAGCAACTACTTCACTGTACTTATGGGAGAAGAGTTAATCAGGGAGAAGAGAGAAGTGGCAGAACCAAAAGACACATTTGAATGAAAGTTTTTGCCATTAATTTTGATTTATGATATACAACTGCATTTGAAATGTGGCCACACTTTTACATTTTTTACATGCTGATCTCAAGCCTATATTTAGAAACTAGTCTTGCTGCTGAACAGAAGTCAAGATTGTACATATGAAACTGCTAGGAGTAATTGTATTTCACATTCATTAATAATCAAAATACTGGTACTTGGAGGATAATTCATCACCACATTCCTTCAGATTTCTGTGCATGTAATTTCAGTTAAACCTGACAGTTCAATTCTTTTGAAATCATTTGAAAACAGCCAGCAGGAAGGATCCTTTGCTCCAGTTGTGTAGCGGTGTAAATCCTGGAATAACCTGGTAGTGAACTGAGCTTTCTGGTGCTAAAGGCAAGCGAGGAGAGGAAAGGAACCGAAGCCTGCATCAGCAGATCAAACACCTCGCAAACCCCCTGAATTTGAAATGTTACTCCTAGTTACCAGAAGAATGTTTGTTATATTATGCAGGGCGAATTTGTTTGCTAAACTCTGCCAGCTGGGGAAAACATTGTATGCTGAATTTATTTTGATTTAGCAAGGTAAGTTACTCCTTGTGCTGCTACATTTTGTGGTAGAAGAGAATGTTTCTTAGCTCATAAAATGCTCACCTCTGTGAGATTTTGTTTTATCAAGCAGCAACTTCAGCATGAGTGTGAGGAGTGGAAAAGATTCAAGTGAAACACACTGGCATTTGTGTTAAATTTGCTTCAATTTGTTATACTTTCAGTATTTTCAAACTGCCCTGAACATAGACAAGGCTGAGTAAAAGGCCAATGTACCTTAAAGCTTGTTTACCTGAAAGAGGACCACAAGAAACTTAAATGCTTTAGCCAGACTCCTGCTATCTCCACGTAGAGTTTATATATGTTATATAATATATATATTATGTATTATACCTACTCAGATGGGCACATCCTTTGAACAAGGTAAAGCATGCACTAGCACAGCAAAATACTGTCCCATTTGGAAAAAAAAAAAAAAAGAAGATTCAGAGCTGTCCCCTGAATACAAGTAAGTGGAATTGGTTTGATTCTTTGTTTTACGAAGAATAGGTCATTATTTGTTGCCTAAAAAGAAATTTTTGGAAGTACATGCTACAGTTAACTTGGTGGAACAGGCCAGTAAATGTAGACTCAGCCTGTTTGGGAAGTGTAGAGTGAAGCTGAATTGTATTTATGGGAGCAAAACACCAAGAGCCCGTTGGTATTTTATAGAGCTTTGATTTGATAGGTTATTGATTTTGGCTTCGGGGGATAGAGTCCCCGTTGAGAAAGTATCAAACTCACACTGAATAAAATTGTCAAAAGCCTTAAAACCAGTAGTGAGGGACTGGCTAGCTCTAACTGGTGCTTCAAATGGAGTGGGGAAGATGTGCCTTATTGCCTTCAGACCTCTGGAAGCAGTTATGTGTATTAAATACTGGAATAACTTGATATTTTAAAAGCTTATACGCTCATCCAAGTAAAATGGGTTTAGAAGACTGCTGGGAGTTTCATTATTTTATGACTAAATCAATACCCAGATTTATGCCTTTTGGACATAGAAACTTGAATTTAATTGAGAAAATGGATCTAATGAGGATAGACTTTTTTTATGCAGGAGCCCTTGTTTAAAAACACACATGCACACAGTTCTGTACCACATGAAAAAAAAAAAGCCACTTAGTTTTCGGGGTTGAATAAACCCACCAAAGCTGGGAAATAGGCAACTGCAAAGAAATGGTCGTACTTCTGGAAGCCTGAGAAACCAAAGCAATCTTTTTCCCCTCCTGAACACAAAATTAATTAGTTAACACAGAAAAGCATTTTGTTTTCCAACCTATCAGCAAAATTAATGGCTAGATGGCAATAACCTGGCCATCAAAATCAGTACTACAACAGATTCAAGTGCAGCATCAGTATTTCCTACTTGCCTATTCTCTGGCAAATGTGTGATATTTATGGTACACTTTTCCTAATACAAGCTATTATCTATAGTGATGAAAATCAGAAGGAAATTGTATTTAATATATTTAGCTAAATTCCGCTCCCTGTATGGAATCAATTTAAAAGAAAAGCCCCAGACAAGTACGTATGCATGTGCTTAATTTTATTCCTGTCTCCAAGACCAACTTTAGACCACATGCTTTGCCAAATCGAAATCAAAATGCAGAGTAACCCCATCGACTTCAGTGAAATAACTTGTGATTCAGTCCCATATATTTGTCTCAATATGTGTTTCATTGGCTATAATAGGCAGAAACTATTTATGACACAAATTTCCTGGACTTTTACAGGCACAATTAGCACTCTGAAGGGCAGGAGAAAACTAGGAGGAAAAGCTAACAAGTATAGAAACGTAGATGGAGAAGTCATTAACATTTCATTTCTTATATACGTATACTCACACACACACAAATGACTCTCCACTGGGAATGTACACATCTTGAAAATCTAAATTACACACTGAGAATAGGTTTGTGTTGCAATGTACTGCAAGAAATTTTCGAGTTTATAGTTGGCAAGAAATTAGCATTTACTATATAGAGAGACAACACGATGGAGTATATTTTGCTCTTTATGCTAAACTTCCATTGATTGCCATGGGAATATTCTATGTGTGGAAGGAGCTGTGCCTTTAACAGTAAACAACAGTGATCGTCAGTGATGTTTCTGTCTGCACTGAAATAAAGTGCTAATAAAAAAAACCTGTGTTCTTATTGTTTAAAAGCCACAGTCGATAGATTTTTATTTTCCCTACTGACTTGAGCAGTAAACTTCTGTAAACAAAATCTGACGTGCCTATCTTATTAAATGTAATTTAAATGAGCACTCTGAAAAAAAAAACCAAAGATGCCTTCAGTGAGAAGATGTAAGGGATGGGACTCAGAAAGTCTCAGGCGGCACTGAGTATTGAGGTTTCTGTTCCTTGCAGAAATATTGTGGAGCCAATTTCACACGGGGTGCCCGGGATGGCGTGAGGACAAGTTGTGATGGGGCTCGGCATCGCGCCCGCCAGACCTTCTGTGGCTGCGGGTCTTGTGGCTCGGTGAGCTGCACCAGACCAGGTTAGACCCACAGAAACACCTCCCCCAGTAGATCAGGAGCCTCAGCAGGAGCTGCACAGTTCCCCACTGCCTCCTCCCTCCCCCTGAACTCCCCTGCATACCAATCAATGGCTATTCTCCTTCCAACGCCAGCCGGGAATTTTAATGACCATTAATGGGATTTATGTGTAGGCTTCAAGGGCAATGCAGACCCTGTGGTGGCACACGGTGTGTGCTCCACCCACCACCCAGCCGACCGGACCAGACACCGCATTTATTCAGCTGCCAAATTTGTCCCTGAGGTTAGTGGCAGATTTGGGTGCAGGTATAAGGCTGCATACAGCATGCAGAGCCCCGGCTGTGGCGGATAAAGATGGGGAGAGGAGCCAGTGTCCCTCGGATCATGCTCTGTGGTCCAGGCTGGCCCAAGCATCCGCAACTGTGCAGCTGCAGATACTTTTGTAAATGGCTCCCAATAAAAATAAATCTGCAGAGTGAATAACTGCAGGCTGTGCGCTTTGTATCTATCACTGCTCGCTCTGCTGATAGAAATTCCCCAGCAACTCCTTCTTGTTTTATTCAGGCGAGCAGATTTCTATTGGAGTTAATGGCACGACTGTCATGTACAGTGAGCTGGATTTGTGCGTGGTTTTGCCCCAAGTAATTTTATAGGCAAGTGAATCCCATGACGAGCCGATCGGATATCCTGCACAACCCAAGCCGTATAACTTTGTCCCGTGACTCCTGTCTGAAGCCTGACTGTTGCTAACTAATTTTGCAAGTGTGGCATGCTCAGGAGGAATTAGCTGCTTTTTAAAAATAGATTACTTCCTGTCACATTCCGGTATTTTTACTGAGTGTTTTTCGCACTAATTTTCTGTGTCTCACTGATACTAACATTTCTGAAGATTTTCTTTCTTTTTTTTTTTTTTATAAACAACATACGATTAAAAAAAAAAAAAACTGGAAGAAAAACTGCAAGGATAGTGCCAAGGAACTGTGGAGTACTGGAAGAATGAACGGTTTTTTTGCATTGATGCAAGTTTAAAATCGATCTCGTTTTCCTGAAATGTTTGCATGAAGCAGGAACATGGGGGAATTAAATTGCTAATAATGGTTATGAAAATCTTTCAGGTCGCTTGTACCTGTAAGATTTGACTGGTTGGTTCAGCATCTCCATGTCAGGGATGGTGCTGGGATAGAGGCACCCGCAGGGCCATGTGGCATCACCCAGCGAGGGTTTACAAGTGATTTCTGCACAGGGGATACAGGACCAACCTGAAGCCTAAACTTTTCCCATAGCACCACCTTACTGAACCCACTCACAGCCTCTCTTACAGTTGCAATAGGATGTAAAACATATATTAGAAGATAAAGGATAGACTTTTGCCTGTTAGTAGCAGTTTGTGATGGGATATTCAGAATTACTCTGATGGTCCTATTCTCTCTCTCCTACAAAGAACATCCAAGAGAGGGCTATTGCCTTGGCCTCTCCTCAGAAAAGAAGGAGGCTTTCAGCTTCAAGATTAAATCTATCTAAACAGCTTTAAAAAGTCTTCACTTTCATGCTAGAGCAATTTGCATTAGGTTTTTGCCAAGCAATTTTTTTTTCAGGCATGTTTTTTTGCTTTATTCGTATATGAATAGAGTCCAGGTAAAATATTTTTAATTCATTTCAGGCTGGATTAGTTATTGGAAAAAAAGAGGTATTTTTTTTTTCCTTGTTGTTACTTGATTTAATTAGTGCTCTGTTTTTAAAGTGGCAAGCCAAACTTTGCCAAGTCTGGCTCTCTGACTCACACTAACAGGGTTTTATAGCCCCACCTGCATCTGAAAGAAGGAAAAAAGCCCCAGAGCTTTATTTTTAACTCCACGTACATACCTCGTCCATTCTATTAAAACACACACAAGTCCCAGTGCCCACTGTCTGCCCGGTGCTGGTCTGCGGGGGGGCTGAGCTGAATCCCTCCCAAATCCATGGCACTGGTGGTCCCTGGGATCTGTTGGAGACTGCTCTGCAGGCAGGGGCTGAGGCAGGCAAGGGAGCTCACACTTGTACCTTGTTTGCTATGGACTGTGTGTAAGTGAGCTTGAGGGACAGAGAGCTTTTAATTTTGTATTATTAATATTCTTTTTCTCTTATAGGGATTTGTGCCTTCGCACCCCTCCACCGGCTGAGCATCAGGACACGGTGGATCTGGGGCTGTCTAGAGTGGGTGACCCAAAACCTCAATTATTTACCCAGCCTCCCTGTTAGGTCTGGGAAAGACAATAGATGTAGCTGCAAAAACTGCAATTCCCCTCTTTTTTTTTCTTCTTCTTTTTTTTTTTCCTCCTCTCCTCTCCTCTCCTCTCCTCTCCTCTCTTTTTTTTCCCTTTTCCTTCCCCAAACCAGAGGTCCATGGCTGTAGCTGTGCTTTGCACTCCTGGACCACAGTCAGATGCTGATGGAGGCTGTGGGGGTGAGCATCCAGAGGTGCATGTGTGGGCAGAGCCAGCCCCAGCTCCACCAGCCCCTTCCCACCTCACTGACCCTGAGGCAGGTCTCCCTCCTTCTGCCCACCAGGAATCTGGGCATTAACTTTAATTCCGTTGGGAAAATGACATATTTACCCTCTCTGGGACTTTTTGCAGAATGATGGGGCCTGCTGTGGTGAATCTCTTCAGTTCAAAAAGCTTTTTTTTGTTTTGGATAAAGAAGCTTTTTTAAATTATGAGAACTCTTCAGGTTTTGACATGTAAAATTTTTCCTTTTAGCTTTGAAATTTCCATTACTTTATTCTTAAGGCTAAACCCCATAAAAGTTGTGTGAGGTAAAAAAAAATGAAAAAATGAAGAAAAGATTTCAAAATGATCAAAATGAATGATTCGCTTTAACTCTGCTTTTTTCTCAGTGGTCATCTCAGAAACGATTTTTAAATTTTTTTTTTTCTATCCCTCCTTTCTTTATCCTGAACAGGGGCAGAAAAAACCACGAAGATGTCAAAACCTCGGACAAAGTGGAAGAACCCTGTCTTCCCAGGCTCTGCACAGAGCAATCCTCCCACGAAGGTGTCTGGGTCCTCTCCCTCCCTTTCTCCTGCCGTGGGTCCCAAATCCCCATGATGGAGGGTGGGGGATGGAGAAAGATCCTGTTGGCCCACGAAGGCCCCAATTCTGCTCTTCCCAACACCGCTGGCAACCTCCCTGCTGGCTTTGGCAGGAATGGGCCTTTCACTGTTGATTTTTTCCCTGTCAATCAGTTACTTTGACATCTAAATGTCAAATGACACCACATGGCATTTTTTTTCCTGTTTTTTTTTCCCACCTTTTTTTTCTTTTTTTTTTTTTCCCCTTGTAATTTAATTGCAAGCACAAAATGGTGGGTACAGCGCGAAGGGTTTCGAGAGAATGTATCATTAGCAAATTCAATTAGCTGGCACTTGTTCTTGCTGGCATGGAGGGCTCTGATGATGGTGCCAGGGAGGCTGGTGCTGTGCAGAGGGGGCCATGGCAGAGCAGCAACTCTCCCAGGCTTTCTGGCTCACCTTTTCCTCCCACCCTTCGGGAATAGGAGAGCCGTCCCTCCTAAAAAGCTTGGGATAAGAAGCAGTGCAGTCAAATTCTCCCTCCACAATGACAATAACACAAGGGTCTGTCTTGCTTCCAGGAATTGTCTTACTGTACGAGCAAATCAGCATTTCTTCAATTGTAACATCATTCCTGGAAATAGTGCTACATGACATGCCCTTGTTGCCTGTCTTGGTGTGAATGAGAATACGGCAAAGCTCATGTTTTCCATTGGTGAAATGCTAGCATAAATCTTTCACTAATGCACTGCTGTCTTTTATTATAACAGTCACTGCAGCATAGAAAAGTACGTCAAATCTCTCCTTGTTGGTACAGTCAGTTGTTGGCATCGCCCTGACATGTTGTTTCTTTCCTTAAAATGGCTTTGTAAAGGGACTAAAATGAGTTGCTCAGCCTCTGGCAGCACCTTTGCGTGTTTTGACAAATCTGAGGCTTCACTGTTGTACGTAAGAAGGTTCAAAACAGTGGGGAAACAGAGTCCTAATGATAGGTTTTGACAAAAGTCAGCCCCCATGTCAGAAGATCTCATTAAGGGGGCAGATTCTGCACTGGTGCCTGCACAAGGAGAGGGAGGGGATGTGAGGGACGAGGGCAGGCACCTGGGAAGGGGTGTCCCTTCAGTCGCGGGGTGGCCGGGAGCGTGTCTCCTGCACTGTCAGGATGCTTGTGTGTCCTCTGCAACACCTGCAGATGTGGAGGACAGGGCCCTCCCCTGGCAGCAGGGACCCTCCCTTCAGCAGGTGAATGCCAGTTTGCAGCAGCTGAGGATAAGGCACAGATGTGTTTAAGTCAAAATCAACTGTCCTTTTTAAAGGACAGATTTAGGCTGATTTGTGAGGGCTGTGGCATTTTGGAAGCTGCTCCTGCTGGTGCTTTTGGAGGGAGGCTAAGGTTGCTCTGAGGTGTGAAGGTACCTTTGTGCTTTGTCTTTCCCCTGAGAACTGAGTCTTTCTGTTGTGTTGGAAGGGGAGTTAACAGCTGGAGATTTGAGGCTGCTTAAGTGAATGGTTATATAGAGAAATAAAACTAGCTCTTGAACCCCAGAGCATCCTGTATCCCTTTGCCTGTGCCTTCTCTCATTGTTTCTCTTGTGGTGTTGTTGCCTTCCTATGTTGCAAGCTCCTTAAACAGGCTTTTGGCTTCTTGGACATCTGTCTTGCCCCTTGTGGCTTATGAATGCTCCCCCAATAGAAGAAATTACCTTTTCATGGTGAAAGGCTTCACCACAGCTTCCAGCAACACAAGGAACTGGGGCTGCCCTGCTGCCAGGGAAAAAGCTGCTGAGACAAAAGCAAGTGCTTCACCCCAGGCTGCCGGGACCAGCCAGCAGGGAATGACCACTGGAAAAGGAAACAAAATACAGAGGGGGAAAGTTAATTGGGGTAAGGTCTATTCATCTGCAAAGTGCTTATCTTCACCACTCTTTCCCTGACTGGTGCTTGGCTGGTGCTTTGCTGTCTCTCTTGCTCCAGGTGCAGCGAAGGATGCTCCTGGTCGCCCACCCCAACCAGGACACTGGCTTTTCTCTACTGCTTAAAATTTGCTGCACTTAAAACTGTCTCTTCTTTCTCTGCAAGAGGCAAATGCATCTCCTCACAGCTCCTTTCAAAGCAGCAAAGGGTACAGCTTAAGTCAGCTCTCCCTTTGGATCACTTTCTCTCCAAGATTTGTTCCCTCTGGGCAAGAAGGAACTTCTTACCTGTAAGATGTTCCTCCTACATCCCAGACTGGGAAAAGCTGCTTCTCCCAAAGCCAAAGATTTTTCTTGGGCGTGGAGGAGAGTTGATCTCACAGATCCTGAGGATGGTGTGGGCAGTGACGCCAAACCACTGCAGAAGCTCAAGCCCTCTTCAAAAAGAGGGTGGCTTGTGTTCTGTATTTTCCTTTTTCTCTGCTTCTGGGTTTCCAAGCAATGTGATTCAGAACTGGATGTCCCTTGAGTTCCTGAGACAGCTTTGTAAAGGACATACTAACATTATTTTTTTTCTGCACGGGGAAACTGAGGTAGGACTCTGGTGTGAGTCAGCAGCGAATGTATTCTGTGGCAGGACTGGAATTAAATTGTACATCAGAGGAAAGGTTTCTTCCCAAAGGCATCAGACAGCCTAATCTTTGTGCAGACACTGCAAAACAACTCCAGTTTCTTGGGAGCATGAGCTCTGCCCCAGACCTTCTCCCGGGGGGGCTGACAGTGGGGCTGTCCCTGCCTTCAGGGGGTTGCTGCAGGGTAACTTTCTGATGCCCCCTGAGAAAGACTGCAAAGCATTTGGCATAGGTGCAAAGAAGCAGAGAGTGTTTGGCAAAGCTCCCTGGCATTTTTTTTCCCCCCCCCCACTCTGCACAAGATGTTTTACAGCCTTTGTGAGCCCGTATAGATGCTGGTTTCTGGCATGTGGTGTGCTGGAGACTGCAGGCTGTTGCTGAAGTCTCGGGAGTGCAGCTGGCCTTTAAACCCGGCTTTATAGGAAGGAAACTCTGCTCCCACTGGAGGGAGGTACGATCTTGTGACACTTAGTGGAAATAGAGCAGGTTTAGTTTGGTCAAAGGGGGAGTATTTCCAAGGAAACATGAGGTTTTTTTCAGGAGTATTCCAAAACCAAGACAAGTCCAAAAATTTTCAGTCCAATTGTCTTGCTTTCCCAGGCTAATTTTATGAGGAGGCCCTAAGATGTGAATGAGGAGTCATCTTGTTCAGCCTGAAAAATAAAATTAACACCAGTATGAAAAGGACTGAAGCCCAGAGAACTGCAAATGTCTTGGGTTTTGTTTTTGTTTTTTTTTTTTAACTGAAGGATGCAAAGGCACAGCTCAAGATGTAACTGAGGTCCATTTGGAATAATGTATTTCATACTTGCCTATGAGAAGAAAGTAAAGTAGGATCCATTTGGATGAACAAAGCCTTTTTTAAGTGCAATAAAGGACAATAGGGATGTTCTTTCTCTTCCTTCTTTTGTAGGACTTTCTACCTTGTCCTGGGTCCTTTCCCCTCAAATGTGCCATTTCTCTCTCTCCACAAATCAGCCCATCCTTCATTTGCTTTCACATTCAGTGCTTTAGCACCATTACAGTTCTTGGACAAAATTCAACAAAAACTGGTATCTCACCAGCCAGGAAAAAGCCTGCACTGTACCATCTCTCCTCAAAACTGATGGTCACATTTCTCTTTCTTGCCAGCAACTTTGGAGTTCACCTCGAGTCGCCGTACTTGTATTTTGTGCATTATATGCGTTTTGATCTCCTCTCTTTCCCACTCCAGCCCTGCATACCAGCTCACCTTCTTGCTGTAGGCATCCCTGGTAGGTCACCTCCAGGGTTCCAGGGGGGTTGTTAGAGAGCAGGGAATGACAAAATCTGGGTAAACTGGGCTGGGACGGATGGCTGCAGTGTCTGCCAGCAGCTGTTTGTAAACCAGAGCATGGGTATTTGTACCTCTCAAGTTGCCTCACTCCTCCAGGTGAATCTCCACAGGGTTGCTTTCCCAGGTGTGACTGTTTAGTCCTCCCTGTAAATCAGATATTCTGTAATAAAACAGACTTCAGCGACCTCATTGCTATATATAAAGTTTTCCTCAAACCTTTTTCGAACTAAGTCCTGTCTCCTCCCTAGGAAGCATCTGCTTCCCCTTGCCAAATTCTTCTGCGTTCCTGTCCCTTTGGTCGTGTTTTCTCTGAATCCCTTTTAAAAAAAAAATGTGCATTTTGGCTGCGCGGTCATGCCAAGGAGTGTGAGAGTTTGCACATTTCGAGCAGGGATTGGCCCGTCTCGAATTGGTGCATCCAGAGAACCTGTCACAAGTTCCTTGAAGCACTTCTGCCTTCTGTTGTGCTGGCACCGAGCTGACGGGCGCTCATTTTGCATGTCTCGGCTCTGCGCTTGGCTGGTGAGGATATTTGCAAGGCTAGATATTTCTGGTTCTACTCCACAGAAGCCTTAAATGGAGTATTTGCTGTGCCCTGCCTTACAAAAAGGAGCCTTGTAATAAAACTTTGAAGGCTCCTGTTCAAAACCCTTATGTCAGACCTGCCTGGATGGTGGTATGTCTCTCTCCCTGTTTGCTGAAGGAGTTTCTGAATTTTTTTGGCTGTCGCTACGCTCCTTACCTCCCCTGCAGCTCTCCTTGCTTTGCCTTACCAATGGGTTTCATAGGGCTTATTAGTGCCGTTTCTTCCTGTACCATTTGAGTCATTTTTCACACATAGATTCAAAGATGTGGAAGCGTCTTGCAAGGCATTTCAGACTATTTGCTGTTCTGTAGGACTGCCCTGATGCCGTTCCCAACTCTTTGAACCACCCCATAGGGCTGACAGCAGAAAGTGCTTATGGCCTTAAACTCCAGAGCAGGTCCTTTTCCATGAAATGATATCTTCAGAGCCTTCAAAGCTATGTTTCTGCCCAGACCCTTAGGACTTTTCCATCAGGCAGTGGCAGAAGGAGCCTTTGCTGACCGATTAGCAAACACCAGCAGTTGTAGATGACTATCCTGCAGCGTGAGCCCCATCCCTTGAGGTTACCAAACTAGAAGTGATAGCATATGGATGCAGGTCTATCACCTGTCTCATCTGTCAATGGTGACTTAATTATCTGGCACCTGGAATCCTCTTACTGCCCAAACAGAAGTCAGAGGAAGGAATGACTGATTTAAAACCTCCTTTCTCCAAGTAGATGCCAATCCTGTGTTGCCAAATAATTTTAATGGTGCCTTCTGACCTTAAGAGGGATGGATCTAAGTTAAATATCAGGCATTTGGATCTCGGCAAAGTTCAGATTTCCAAAACGAAGAAATACAAGTAGCTAGAAAGGCGATGCTGTGCCTTCTCTGGGTGGCTGAACAAGTGCCATTAGCGCTTGAGTGTATTCCCAACTAGATATAAAAGGAATCAGGAGTGTTAAGGAAAAACAGAGTAAAGTGAATGCCTATTACAGCTGTCGCAATAGGAAAGTTGCAACATTTGCTTGTAGGAAAAGATGCAGAAGCACACAGAGTACCTGTTAGTGCGAGCGAAGCCAGACTTGGGCAGGATTTCAAGTGTTACAGACACAATCCTGAAGGCTATATGCAGAGCAGCGTGACTTTTCCATGATGCTGGTTAAGAAGACGTGCCATTGCAAACTCCTTTTTATTTTTTTAATTTTTTTTTTTTTTATTATTTTTAAGGCTGCTTGAGTCGAGCTGTTGAGTGTGCTGAGGGACTGAATCGAGGGAAGAGTGTCCTTGCGTCCTTGGCTGGGTTATAAACGCAGCTTCTCCCTTGGCCCCCCTCATTGCAGATCAGATTTCTAGCTGTTTTCTAGCTGACAAATACAATTCTCAGAGGAAAAAATCCACCCTTGGTCCCTTTGTTCCACTTTCCTGTTTGCAGGCTGTTCAGGCTTACACTTCTTCTTTCATCTTTAAAATTAGGAGTTCTCAGGGTCAGACATCATCTCCTCTTGTGCCTATAAAACACTGGTCATGACAGAGCCATTACATGCAAAGATGGGGGTGTGCGGGGGTATTCCACCAGAGATTCTGGAGTTTGGGGAAAAATGCTGGTTCAGGTAGATGTTAGAAAATGTAAGAAGTCATGTAGAAGGATTGTTAAAGAAAACTCATTCTAGGAAAAAAGAAATGTTTCTATTCTAGTTTATATATTATATTTTAATGAAAGGCAACAGATGGTTGACCTGGATCTCAAGGACTTCCCAGGCTCCCGGGAAAGCACCTGGGTGGTTCTTCTTTCTGTGGGGTCCCAAAGCCCCATGGAGTCCTCCAGGGAAATAAAAAGTTCCCAATGTTACCTCGCCCATGATACTGAAAGATCTTCTTCAGCAAATGACCACTCTGTCATGAACAACTGTTTTACTGGAAAATTTTGCTCAGTCTTAGCTCTGATAATTATGCAGCTTCTAAAGGTATTAAAAAATAATGTTGGTTCTGACTTTGTCTTAAGGAGGTTTCTATCACAATTAATCTTTACCTGCTCTCTATCCTGTCTTGCTTCTTGGAACATGGAGGTATTGCTATAAACATTTGTGAGTATAAATATGTATAAATAAAAAAAATAAAAAAACTATGTACATATATACACTCAAGCGCACAAATTGGTATTTTATCATATCATAGCATACTGTGTCATATAACTTAACATAATATTATGTGTCTGCAATGAGAAGACATTCTTTTTTGGTCTTGGTTAGTCAAAATGAAGAATTAAAGGTTAATTTCTTTCTGTCTGAAATTTGCACAAAGTAAGTTAGATCCAGCTTTACTGTGCCATGATAAACTTCGTGTAGTGTATCTTGTATAAAGGTAAAATACATTTTCCATGACTTAAACCTTTGTGGATCGGTGCTATGCTAAGGGCAATTAGATTTAACATCCCTGGAAGCTCCAAAGGCATTTTAAAGGACTCGCTCTTTTGTTCCAACTCTAGCGCTCAGTGAGACTGAGACATTTTTGGAATGGGTTTTGATGAACTTATATGAAAATTTATATGACTAAGAACTGGATTTGTTCCTCTGGAATATTATGGATTATTTTTATGTTGGAATTACATAAGTGTGCAGAGCTGCATGCAGTTGGCTTAATGTAGCTAAAAATATATCTTCAGATTTCCATTTGGAAAGGTGGATGGATTTTTCCAGCTTCCCCTCTCAGTGATGACTTTATGGTGTGCATGGGTTATAGATTACAGGAAAAATTGAAATGCATAGTAAAATCAAGGAGTTTAAAATGTATTAATTTTGATGATATCTTTGAGAAGATGAATGTTGATGCATGTCTTTTTCCACTCCTGATTTTGAACTGGGTTGGAATCCCGTACGAATGAAACTTATTCCAGAGAGACCATCTGAATGTAAATGAGGACAGGAGTGGGCAGCACATGAGGCAGCAGAAATCTCCAGGAGCTGGAGCAAATGACTGCTGATGTTTGTCCTGCTTTCGTACCATGGCTTATTTGCTTCTGGTGCAACAGGAATCACAAAGTTACCCTGTTCCAGGGAGCAACCCAAGATCACAAGCTAGTAACAACTGCTATCAGCTAAATTATCCAAAGCTACCCCATCTCTTTCTGCTTCTTAATCCTTTACCTGTCTTTTTCTTTCTCTATATATATGTAGTAGATTTTGTTTGACACTGTATTATCCAAAAAATGCTTCTTGGAGAGAGATTTTTCCAGCTCCATTTTTGATGAAAAGGCTCATGAGGTGCAGGGTGGTCTCTCCTATTCCAAAAGACACCAGATTAGAAAGCCTGATCCTTTTATTTTGAACAATTGCCTGTCCCATTTAACACCAGTCTTTGGCACATTTTGCTTTGCCCTCCATGTGGACCAAAGATACAACACCCCAAAAGTTTTTTAGGAGCGAAGCTGTGTTTCTTTGGTCAGCTTTGCTGTTTGCCAAGGGGAATTGTTTGTGTGTATGACGACTGCATCAAGTGATAAGGTACATTGACACTCTGAGGGGATGAGTGATGCAAATAAAGATGAACAAAGGATATACCTGTAAATTAACTGCACACTTGTTATTTACCTAGAACATGTAGGTGCTAACAGGATACTTCCATCAGTTTTTTAAATGCTGTGTAACATGGAATCTATGTTTTACAACACAGATCCAAATTTCTACTTTATTTTTTCTTCTTCTGTCCCTGCCCTGTATGTTTTCTAAAATGGACATGTCACTTTGGCTGTATAATCTTATCATATTTAGATTTGATTTAAATCCTGCCTTTTCTCAGCTGTGCTTGCTAATGGAATCACTCATGCTTTGTATACAGTTGATCTAATAATATTTTCTTCACTGCTCCCTGGCATTATTTTTAACTTCATAGAAATCATGGCAAAACTGGCAATGTAAATTGAGTCTGCATTTTAATCATATTGATAGTGATTTTCTTGTGCGTTTTTATAAGGTGGGAGGTTTTTCTCTCTTTTTATCATGGTCATTTTGATATATTGTGCCACAATCATGTGAACGATTGTTTCAGTTGAGAGATTCCCCAATAAGAAAGCAGACTTTTCCAATATTACTTTTCACTTAAACTTCTCTACCCAGGCAGGCCATCAACAGAACATCCATGAGATACCTTCTTATTTTGCTTTTCATTTTCTAAGCAAGATACTCTAGTGGCGTGTGAAGTTGCGTGTTGGAAGTCCATGGTTGCTCTTCAATACACAGAGAATGGGGGCTCAACACTGGAAAGCTCTAGGAGACAGTAAGTCAATGTCTTTTGGCATTTTCTGATTTGTAGATTTCTTAGATTTCAAATGAGGGTTGATGAATAGACACTTCATTTAATGACGATAGATTTTTTTTTTTGTTTCTGGATATAGAAAGAGGACAAAGTATATAGTATAACAACGACTGGCTCTGTTTCATTTTATACTTGCACAACCTCTATGATGACTTTAATTGTTTTTGGGGGAAAGAGGCACAAGAGTGTGTCCCTTAAGTGTGAATTTTCCCCTTATTTTAAAGGGGATCTGAGATGCCAACTGCTGCCTCAGGAGAGTGAAGCCCTTTACAGAGGCAGCAGATGCAGTGCAGCATTGCTCATTCTATTGGGCTTCAACTCTGACCATGGAAGAGCTGACTCTTGGGACAGAAAGTGCTCTGTTTACACTCAGACCTTGGCATTTTTCCTAAGGGTACCAATTATAATGGTGTTTTTTTGTGATATGGGCACACATCCATTATGAATTGGCTTGCACCCACCAACTCATTTTGCACAGGCCATGGAACATGCATCAGATGGCAACAATTCCTGTTCATGTGCAATGTTAAGGAAGTCTAGATCGTTACCAGCAGAATAATGGATTCCATAGAGTTGTTCTGTTGTGCAATTATTGAAGTATGCACGAGAAAGTACAGTTTCTCAATAATTCCCTCCTTTTTTTTAAAAAAAAAAAAAAAAGAAACCCACAGGAGTGATAGATCATTAATCATGACTAATCCTCAGTTACTGGGAATTATAGTGGAGCAGTGCCTGGAAATCCCAGTTTGTTTGGTAAACTTATTTTCTGGCATAATACTTCCTTGCATTTAAGAGACCTAAAATACAGCTTGACATAGATGAGGATTAAGGCAATGGAATCACCCATTTCATGTAATTAAAAGAAAAATTTAATATATACATACTTTCTTAGCCTAACACTATTGAATGTTTTTCAATACTGTATGAGCATAACAATAGGAGAAATACAACTTCTTAATTGTTCCCATATATTGCTTTCTTCCTGAGAAGCAATGTCTTCTAGAGCTCATCTGCAGTGTTCAGCCTGAACTCCTAAGCAGCACTGGAGTTAAGGCAGAGTTGTGTGTTGTCTTGGCAATTGGAAGATGTTGGTCATTCTGGTTGTGGTTGCTTGAGGGAGTATGAACAATCAAAATGCTCTAGGAAGCAGAGAAAAGTCAAAGGAGAGAATATAATATGCTCAGTCCCCGTATTTGGGGGTGTACATAGGGTAATTTTTGTTAGTCCATATTTAAAGGGACTCAGTGTGGATAGAGAGTAAGGCACCAGAATGACATTATGGAAGGGCACATGTTCAGCAAGAGAATTTAATTTTCTTTGAGATAGCAGGTTTTTAGCCTTTCAGAAGCACCCTGAGACCTTTCACATTCAGTCCTCTGTGTGCAGGGTGCAGTACAATATTTAGCAGATAACGATTTCTGCTGTAAAGACTTTGCAACATGATTCATAATGTGTCCAAAGAATACAGAGAAAGGAGTTGAAAAGACATTTTCCTCTTAAGGATGAGACTGCTGGGTCATTTCCAAGAGCAGATCCTTAGAGAGCATCCCATGGTCCCTTCCTGTAGAAGGTAGCAATATAACTCTTCATTATTATCTCTGTCTCTCTCTTCCCCCAACCAATCTGTCAGCGCATTTATGGTGCTGAGGGGAGGCGTCGTGTCGGAGCGATGTTCCCGTTTGCAAAATGGTAACTTCTATTTGTTGTTCTGAGGAGCTGGTTTCACACACTGCAGAGCTGACATCTCCCCGGGAGCAGAGCTGAGTCCAACATGTTCAGAACAGCCATCCACCCAAACGCCTCCTACTCAAGCGCTCAGACCTTACTTCCCAGTAAATAAAAAATACAGACAGCCTTGAATTGTTCCAAATATTTCTGTTTCACTGGAGTGTCTACCCCTGTTCGGATCTGATAAATGGCTGTTTCTCTGGTCTAGGAAGTCAGTTCAGTGTGGGAATAGGATGGCCTTCCAAAGAGGAAACACGGTTTCTGGAGTAGTTAATGGAAAAGCCTGAATTTCTCTGGTGTCAATGTATTAAAGGGTTCCTCTGAGTCATCAAAATACATTGTTGCATTTTAAAATTTTATACAAAAACTAAAGTCATCGTAAGCTGCTGCTTCTACTACATTGTACAAAAGAACACGTTTTTCAAGGTTTCATTGCTCATATAGAGATCCTCTCATATAGAAGTCCTCTAAAAATCAACTTCCTAGAACAGGAAACTGAGCAATGTGCTATTGTAAAATTTAGGCAAGGAGATATTGCTGCCTTATTTAAAACACCACCATTCACTGAAGCAGCAGCTTTCAGTATATCCCACAGTGTGACTCAATTCATATTGTTGGGACATCCTGTCTAGCCATGGCTACGGCCACTACAATTGTAATTCTGTCTTTGAGTTTACCCATGTCCTACAGTAGACATGACCTCAGCTTGCCAACCTATGAATTACAACATCAAAAAGAGACCTTTTGAATAATGATTCCTAGGAAAAGAGTTGGGGAAAAAAATACATAGAGACCTCATATGCCATAGGTAATCCCAGTATGGTGAATTACCTTGCAGGCTCAGAGCTGGAACAAAACATACTGGTTCCCCATCTCTGGGACCCTCACAGGCAATCTTTTGGGGTATGCCACCCTCTGGTATCCTCTCTTGGGCTCCTTCCAGCCATTACATGTGAAATTTCCCCTTTTGGATGGCAGCATTAAGAACAAGTTTGCCAACATGCATCTCTATTGGTACTTGTCTAAGAAATGTATATGGGGCAATTTTTCTCCTTTACTGACACTTAAATGCTTTGGGTAACTATTTTTATTCATAAAGGCCCCCTTGCCACTTTTTTTGAGGGCAACGTGTGGTAGAAAGTGGAATGATCCAAGCCTCTGTGGCCTGATACGATGCACTGAGAGTCATGAGTGTCAGCACTGGGAGGTTCAAGGTCAAAAATCTATCAGAGGGTGCAAACCAGGGCATTTAAACTCAGCGTTGCCCAGTCCATGGTGTGGAAAACCAGTGCCTCCCAGGTGGCGGTGGTTAGTGCTTTTTGGGCTTGAGTCCAGACCCAGCCAGCATCCTAGAGCAGGTGTAGCAATTAAGGACTAATGACTTTGTTCCTTTAGGTGGCTACAACTTACAATGTGATGACACAATTAAAATAAGGAAACCTCTTTTACTCCCTGCTGGTGTCCTGGAAGGAGCACAGAAAGAAGGTATGCTGGGCTGCTCCCTGCATTTCTGAAGTTCGTTGTTCTTAGGTCACTCAGCTTTGAAGGGTACCTGTACAAAGATCATTAGCAGTTCTGCTTGCTTCTTACTTTCTGATTCTTTTTTTAAAAAAAAAAAAAAGTGAATTTTTCAGAGATCGGGTGGGGAAGAAAGGAAATTCACATGAATTTTTGTTTCTATTAAATATCCATAGGTCATGACTACAGATTTGAAACTCAGTTTATTAAACAAGTGGTTGCGATGTTTTCAGCAATGCTGAGCATCCCAGAATCTTGTCCAGGATTCTTCTTTGGGATTCCCCAGGCACTTCTGCACTGAGATCAGTGGGGTTTTGGGGAGAAGCTTTAGTGTCTATAAAAATCAAACACTGTCTTTGGTGTTACTGTATAAATATCAAATGTGAGCAAGCAACTCTGTATTTTCCTCTGTGCTTGATACCTGTGTTCTGCACCCTCAGGCAGCTGAATTTACATGCTTTTGTTGTCATATGTGTAATGTGCAATATGTATTTCCTTTTTATTAATCAGGCCTGCCGTTAGAAAAGAGATAGTGAGTTTGAAAGCACAACCAGGATAGATACTGTCATTTTGCAGTCTTTTGTGCACAGGTGGAGATGGCTGTTTCCACTAGAATAGGTGGCAATACTCTGCTGCTTGCAGAAATCTTACAAATGAAAAACAGGCAAAGGAGTTACTGGCCGTCCACGGGGTAATTCTCCTCTGGAAGTGTGCAGTCAATTCCCATTTAGGCTAATTACACTTAAGGAGCCCTTTCCTATGACTAATGAACAATAGGCATAACCTGTTATTACATAACCATAGGCACACACATTAATACACTGTCGAATTGCACTACCCTGTTAAAATGCTTCCTCTACAAAATTCACTGGAGATTTTTAGAGGTATTTGCTGTAATTACCGCTAGCATGGTTTCTAATTCATTTAATTTTCTTTTCTACCTAAACTGAGCATATAAGTGTGTTTTAAGAGATTGAATAAATAAATTTTTAATTATAAAATGATGCTCTATCATACATTATTAATAATAACCAACAACATGTAATACATGTTTAGGTATGAATCCATTAGGAAGATGAACTAATATATATCAGTCCTAAAATAATATCCCAGTTTGTCCTGTGTTTATGAATGGGGAAATCCGTGTTTAAAGCAATTAGAGGTTTATAAACTCATTGACAGTGAGTAAAGCATCAAGCACACTTGGCACTTACGAATTCTGTTGTCATTTATGGCAAAGGAGAAGACCCTTTTTTGCCCTTTATTGGTTTCAGCAGTTTGTGAAGCCATACAATCAGAATGGTACAGGTACACAGACCTCCAGGGTGGAAGCAGCTTGATGCACATAGTCCTGGTTGGCAAAACCCCCTGGTTACTATTGTTATCTTTAAAAATAAAAACAGCAAAACCACCAAAACCCCCTCCTTTGTACTCTGTCAGTTCCCTTTCAGGCAGTTTTGAGGAATTTTGTCACTTATTTTTCTATTAGCGATAGCAGACTTCAGAAATCTCCATGGCAAGTTCCAGGCATTCACCAGTCTCGTGGCAGGACTCAAAAAGGCTGCAATCAATGTCACAGTCACAGTTGCAGTCGTTGTTGGTGTGGTCTTCGTCGGAGGTCTGGTAGTATCTATTGGATGGACAACAGGTATCTATCAGCCAATGTTCACAGGTATCAGGCAGCATTATAAGAAAGTCCCAAAACTGGCAGAACAAGCAGGCCAGGATAAGCGTTGCACATTCATCTATGAAAAAGGAAAAGTAGTGAGACATAAGAAAAAAGGGAGTGCTTAATTACCCAGGCTCAGGCTAGTCTGACTACACAGAAATGAGATGCAAGACAGCACACAGGGCAGGCTAAAAATACCTTGATGATAACTACTTCCATAAAGTCAAATGAAAGGATTTATTTTCAGTGTTGTTTGCTCTGGAAAAACAACAGCAGCATGAAAATGATTCGAATTAAAATGTTCTGTGGCAGTGAAACTCAGAGGAACAAGTCCTCCAAACCAACTTTCCGTGTGATTTCGATGATCTTAAAGGTCTTTTCCAACCTAAATTGTTCGATGATTCTATACGACTGAAATGTTTGGGTTATAAATTTCAGCACAGGGATGCTCCGCTGGGGGGTTCACAGCCTTGCAGGAATTTGGAAGCACACCTGGCTTTGTGATGCCACGTGTGCTACCTGACCAGCACATGTGAGACAATTTCTTTTCCGCAAGAGTTTGCAGTTAAAGATAAAAACCATCAGGCCTTTCTAGGAAGGCAAAAAAAGAAAAAAAAAAGTTAACAAAAAACCTCCCAAAACCTTTCAGGGATGTTTTTGCCCACATATGAAGAGTTCAGAACTGAATCTTTCTTATTTAAACCCTTCTTTTCTTGGCTGCACATCTCTTACAGTCCAAATCGATCCTTGCTAGAAGTTGGTGTGCAAACACCCAAAGCTTTTTTGGAGAGTGGGTCAAACCCTCAGACTCTCCAGGTCCAGCTCTTACTTTTCTACAGGATCAGTCTGGATGCATGGGATAGTGCATCCTTGGCTCATGAATTTGATGTGGCATCTGGATAAGGACTGCCACACGTACAGGGGAAAATCCACGCAGATAGGGAAAAAAAAAAAGAGTAAAGATTCATCACCTGCCTATGGTTTGATTTCTGTTTCATGACGACGAGATTGCCTGACTGAAGATAGGGAGATAAAGAAGGTCTGGAGAACAGCATTTTTGGAGGGCAGTGTACTGACCAATTCTCAGTCCTGGGTCCTTTCGCTTCCCCACCAAAAAGGGTTTCTCACCTTTTCATTCGCAGACTTGCTAATTTTTGGAAAGGAGACAAAATTTTGGAAAACAATATCCGCTAGGCGTGTGTCCGGAGTCAGTGAATATTCCTGAAAACTTGGTCACCGAGGCAAAAACTTTGTGTTATATTTGTTCCCTTCAAAACCCAACTAATTAACTCCCCACGGTTCAATCTGCAGCATCTGGGGAGGCTGCCTCCGGGTGCAGCAGGGCTCGGAGCAGGTGTGAGATTCTGACGGTGTGAATCCAGTTGGAGCGCAAAGACCCAGACCTTTCAATATTTTTTTTCTTAATTTTTTTTTTCCCTCCTTGTTTTTTGGAAAGGAAAAATGCCTTCAACAATATGAATGCCTTTTCATTGGTTCTTTCAGGAAAACATATGGTTATAACCACATTTCTTGCCCTAGGATGACTAACTGTGAACTCATTCAACTGCATTGGTTCTGTTGTGGCATTTTCTATCTCACGTAACATAAAGTTCACTGCCAGGAAGTTTCCAGAATTATGCTCTTTTTTTTTCTTTTTAAGAAAGCTTTCTTGACAAAAAAAAACAAAATTAAGAAACCATTCCAGCTTCTTGATTAAAAAAAAAAAAAGGCAGTTAAAGCAGGTAACAAGAATAAATAGCATGTGATTGAACTTCTTTCTGAGTAGCGTATCATCACCAATGTTATCAATTTTAATACTTATTTAAATATGTCAAGATCTATTTAAGTTCAGACAAGCACAACTAACTTCTAAGTTCTGTAGAATAAGAATGACTAGATTTCAGTGATACTTACTAAATTCATGCTTATATTTTTTTCTAACTAAATGAACTGAAATAATTATAAAATTGAAACATTTTATAAGGTGACACTGCTGCACTTAATTGTATGAAATTTACACTGTAGAAAAATGTAATAATTTTATCCAGTAGTCCTTGGTGTAATTAAGACTATTCTTTTTAGATATCTTCTGTTTATGAAATTTCCTTCCTATACATAGATGTGAGAGATGAGATTCAAAATTATATAACAATTAAGGATCTTTCAAATTTTTTTTTCGTCTTCAAAGATCTGTTTTCTAATAACAGGGTGGGTTTTTTTTCTGAATATGTTAACCATAAAGGTGCTTATATAATCTGAAGAGAATAGATACGATTCTCAGGGCTTCATGCAGGAAAGAGAGCACACAAAAAGCACAAGATTTTAATAATAAAGTAATGTTTCAGCACAGAGTCTGTGATGTGCAGTAAAGATGCTTTTAAATTCCCATCAGAGCACACACCATGAACTGTGATAATGGATGTAACACATTTCGAAAAATCTGCATGTGTGAGGCTTTTTTGTCCTGTTTTAAGTGGGGTAATGTATATAAATAATAGATATTAGCAATTAAACATCCATTCCTATGCATTCGTTTATATATTTGAAAATAAATTAGCCACAAACTGCATAAAAGAAGATGCAATCTCCTGTTTTCTCCTCTGTTTTCCCTGCTGTTTGCTAAACGGCATTACTGCATTCATCTCAGTAAGAACAACGACCTTGGCTCTCATTCTCTACATTAGTAGATTAATTAGCACAAAAGAAGAATTTCTAATAATTTAGCTAGCCTGCCTCATCTCTACATTTTCCTGCTCTCAGTTGGTGGCTCTCAGCTCCTTCTCTGCTCACGCAGAGGATGCCCTGAGCAAACCTGGTCCAAAGCTCACTGAAGCCACGGTGATGATCCTTGGTGAGACCTATGAGCTTTGGATCTGCTCCTGTCTGAGCACAGGGAATGAAATAATCACCAATTTCCTCAGTTATCACTCAGAGGTTCTCCATGCACCAGCAAAGAGGATTTGGCCTTGCGTGCGTGGAATAAGCAGTAACTTGTCAGAGTAGAGTGAGCAGAGTATGCAGTGACAACCACAAATCTGGCTTCCTTGGGTTTTCTTGGCTTCCATCCAGCCCTTAACATTATTAATTGAGCACAGATTGGTTTTTTTGTTAATTTCCTTCACTTTTAGCTTTTTTAAGGAGTATGAAATCTGTTATTTGCATCACATGGTACACACCTGTGTGCCAGTAATGGTTGAGGGGCCTGATCAGATAGTCAGCAAACTGAGAAAATACTGAGTGTCTGGACTAGAGGACAAGGCCCCGAGATAAAATAAGCACTTCAGGTCCTTCACTGAAATTAGATGTATTCTAATAGATGTATCAGAGACATCCCTTTTATTATAGGATCAGTGATACATTAGAGATGGCAATGGTTCCTGGAGAGCATAGTGGTTTATTGTGTTGATCACTATTATAAATTCTTAATTTAGGAATTATTAGATGGCATGTACAATGGATCCCAACTCCATTTGATATAACACACTAAGACATTATTGCAAAAGGCACATATAAGTAATTTCAAAAATGCTTCACAGAAGCCCCTTTTTTTTTTTTTTTTTGACATGCACTGGAATAAGCAGGAATAACTGGTTCTGAGCAGAATTCCACTAAAATCAAGGGTGTTATATTATTTAGATCAGAGGTAGTCATGTCCCTTGGTCTATAATGAGTGTCCACAACACATTTTGTTCCTTAACTCTTGGTTATACTATTTCCTCTGAAACTCTTACCATAACAAATATGCGGGTATTTGGCTCTTGAACTTGAGCTTTTACACAATAAAAAGGATCAGCTGTTTTTTGGAAAAGGTAAGGCAGGTCTGATTCTTAACCTCAGAGCAAGCTATATTTTAACAGTGTTCATTCACGAAAATGAACTTGAACTATTGGATTTCTACTCCAATTTTGGTTTGTAACTACCTTTCATGGTGGTTTTTTTTTCAGATATGCTTTTTCAAAATGCAGGACATACTGAACTAACCATAAGCCTTATCCACATGTATCCACCTGGTCCAGTCATCAGAGACAGGTCCCTGCAGAAGTGGGACAGAAGAGAGCTCCTCATCCTGACCCCTGTGGGTTTTGCAGTCACCAGAGGGAGGATTTGGTGGTGAGTCACTTGGATGGTGTGAGTCAGATGAGAGATTGGATGGGAAGAGAGATGGTGGTGAGTCAGTTGGCAGGGTTGGATGCAACAGTCCATACAAGACCTGCATATACAAGTCTGTAGAAGTAATATGCTGACCATCAACCACAGTATCTGTTCAGCAGCCACAGCAGCTGCTGTGGTACCAGTGTCAAAAGCAACAGCTTCTGCTGTTGGGGAAAAATGGGTCCATGTGAGATACTCTCTTTATCTGTTATGGACACTAGTACCTCTGTGCAAATGCTCATTACAAAACTACAAATGCTCTGCTGCAAATAGGCTCTAAGTTCCTCTTCTATAACTTTAATATCACTGACCATTTAAGATAACCTTCTACAGGTTCTCATCTATCACAAGAATGCCTGCAGGGCAACTTAATGCTGCTTTTGGCTATGTTCTTGAACCTCCTGTTCAGCATGTAAGCATTTATTTCAACTTAGATATGCATGGTTGTACATATGCCCATCTTGCAATGGGCATTATTTAGAAATCAGCTTAAATGTGATCTGTTTTATAAAACATACCGTCACTGTCTCTCTGATGTACTGATGCATCATCTTCAATGTAAGTGAATTCTCTGCATTTCTCCAGGGAAGCAATGGATGATCTGCTCGCATCTGACAATTTCTTCTCATTTTTGGTACCCTTTGATGAAGTGTCTGTGATGCTGAATTCTGCGACAGAACTCATAACAATACCTTTCATAGGCTTTTCATCTGTATGTTTTTCATTTGTAAGCTGGTTATCTGGTGGGATTAGGAAAAAGAAGAAAAAAAAAAAGACTTGTTTGTGATACTAAGACAGAGATCTGAAAGAATAACGTATGCAGAATTTCCAAGCCTACAGTTGTTTACTTCCAAGGCCTAACCCTTTTTACCTACTGATTTCAGTCTCTTTATGCAAGTAAAGCTTATTCATAGTATAAACCTTTGTAAACTTGCATTCTAAGGTTTTCTCTTAAACCCAATGGATTTAGAGGCTAAGTAATAATTCACTCCCACTGAGTGGGATCAAATTAAGAGACAGAACAGAGCTATTGCCTCAGTCAACGTCTATTTCAAATGTGATATAAATTTCACTTCAATTTGTGATATAAAAGAAGGCCAAAAAAAATTATCTTGTTATTTTTCATCAGCAGCTCTGTTTCCTTAAATTTATAGCCAACAATGTAGGCTGCAGCAATGTAGGTGGTACCTGGATGCAGATGTTCCAGCTCACCATGGCTCATAGTCGCTACTCATGTAGCATAGAAAGCCAGATGGTCTTTGTTTAACATCCAGATTCACTATTTCATAACTTCATCCACACTTGTGTTGTTGGCCTGGAAGCCAACTAGAAGATAGGATACTTCAGATGCTGTCAGTACGCCAAGAGGCAGCTCAAAAACCAGAGGGGGAGCTTAATTTTAAGCCCCAACTAGGAGAAAGGTTAAGAAGAGTTCTGAGCTCAATTTATTCTTGAAGAACTTCTTGGGCACAGATAAACATGGGTTGATATATAGTTTCACTTACTCTCCAAAGTGATCAAGAGGCCAAGAAACACAGTCATTGTCTCTATGGTTGGGATGATAAAACCTCATCAATTCTTATCTACAGCTGATTAACTCCTGCACCTCACATCACACACAGCCTCACTTTTTATCCTACTTAAATCTTGTGATATGCTTGCTCTTGAGCTATATACAGAAAATCAATCTTTACAAAGACCTCAGTTTTGCAAACATTACTTTCTGAGAGGAACAGTAAGTCTGTGCTCTGCTGCGAGGAGCCACAAGAGAGACCCTACATATCTCTTGTTTTTCAGGTACCTTTCATCCCTGATATATATTAAAGAAAAGCCAAGAAAAGGTTGATAGTGAAACCTTGATGAGACTGCAGTTGTCCCCCATGGTATCCTTGAAGCCAAAAGGAGAACATGTGGATGGGATGGATGGATTGCAAGGTAGGTGAAAAAACATTGAGACCGTTGGGCTTGAAGCAGAGGGAAGCAAGGATTTGAGGTCTAACCAGTGTCTGGGGTATCTGATGTATGAGGAGAGGCTGAGGGAGCTAGGCTTGTTGGGCCTGGAGAAGTGAAGGCAAAGAGCGATGCTGGATGCTCTCTTCCACTTCATAACTAGGGTAATGGAGAATCACAGAATCTTAGTGGTTGGAAGGGACCTTTGAGATCATCGAGTCCAGAAGCCAGACCCCAACTCCTCTCAGCAGCACCACAGAGGTAAAAGGACAAGAGGCCACTGTCACAAACTGCAGCAAAGTTAACTGGGATTGTGTATGGGAACAAATTCTTCATCATGAGAGGTGTAAAGTACGGGGGCAGCCCTTGGTGAGATCAGGGAAGTATGGAGAGCCCAGTCGGGCACAGACCCCAGAAACCTGCTCTTACTGCAGACTTAGCTCTGGTTTGAGGTAAAAGCCAAATGAGGTGACTTCTAGAAGTCACTTCTGAGCTAATTTTTGTGTGATTTTTATGATTCTATTCACTTACAGAATGAGTGAGCAATTAATTTAAATTTTTAGTCATAGTCAGATCTCATGCCATTTTAAGTCGTCTTCATGTGGGGAAATACATAGGAGCAGAAAAGCTGGGTAGGGGTTAGCAGGGTAAGACCTGGGGAGAGGATGAAAAGCTATCATTTTCGTTTTAACTTTAAACTGCCACTTTAAAAATGTGTGTTGGCAGATATTTGGGGTTGGTTTTGAACTTGCAATAATGACAAACGCTACAAAGGAAACGTGGTTTTTCCCTGTCCTGGAGAGTTTACAGATTGGGCTGAGGTAGGGAGCAACAGGTGGGATAGAGAGACGTGGAGGGAAGGAGAGAGTGAGGTGTCAGTGGCACAGACAGGAGTCTCAGAAACCTATAGCTGTCAGGTTTTGTGAATGTGAATGATGAAGGAAAGTCATGGGTGAGATTTGGGAAGGGGCAGGAGAGGCAGTGGCTCCTCCGGGTGTAAAGCACAGCGGTGCTTGCCTGCAGGTTGCACGCTTGGTTGTAGGAAACCAACACCCTGGGCAAAGCATGTCTGATTTTGCCCATCTTTGGTAATTTATTTGTGATTTTTTTTCCCCAGAGTAAGTAAATATAGGGTTTTTTTTCCCCCTCCAACGACTTCTTGGCCAGTCTCTTGAGTTCCAAAAAGTGAAAATTCATGCATTTGGGATGTACTTACATGTACAGTAACCACTATTTTCCAGTGTTCATAAATCAATGACATACCATAATTTTTCCTGCACTTTCATTCAATAACATACTGTCTCCAGGAAAAGTTGTGTTAATTGAAGTAGCAGAGGTCTGGAGGAAGCAATGTCCCGCTTGTACATTGGATTTATTGGATAATAATTGATTTGTGAGTCCAAAAGACACAGGCCCCACCTGTTACTCAGGTGCCAATCTCGCAAATGGATCTCCTCTGTCCAGGCTGAGAGTTGCACACAGGCCGAGCAGTTGAATACACACAGATTAGATTGAAAAGCCTAGGCAAGAATGATGATTTCTACCATTTTCCACTTTCAAGATTGGCCCAAAAGTCTAAGCTGGATATATTTTAAATTGCAATATATCTGTTGAGTTCCCCCGTTTCTGCAACAATACAATGGCCCACAGAATGCACTTAAGTATTCAACGAATGAGACTGAAAGAAATCAGACGCAAGTAATCAGTAAATGCCAGACTAACGTTTACTGTATCCACCGACTTCTACTATTCATGCTTCGAGTCAATTTTTATTCTTGAAGTGCTGTTGAAGAGAAATCAAAACCAGAAATAGAAAGGCATAGACATAACCTGAATTTTTCAATACAGCACCATCAAACAAAAGGGTAACAAAAGCTGTCATTCAAGGACTCTTCTGTTTGTTAAAGCATACTACATCTTTGAAAATACAGTACATTTTAGTGTCAGACTCTTAGTTTGAAAAGCTCCCTTTAAGTAATGTTATACTTGTCTTGTACAGCTAGATCAAGTCTTCATGCAATCACCGTAACAAGCAACTTGCTATGACAAGCGAGATCCTTGCTTCCAGAAAACAGTGCCATAGAGGCTAAAGCAGTGTACAATTATAGGTCTCCATTTCATTTTTATGCAATTACCTTCAGTTCAGCTGTGAGTCCATCTACATTATGTCTTTTATCAATTTAATGTTTGCACAAAGTGTCTAAAGAAATAAAGATTATGCTAGACCAGCATAAAAAAGAAAAAGCGGTTAGCACTTTTATTTTTTTTTTTTCTTTTATAGTTTGTTGCTGCATGGAACAGTAGTAGGTTGAGAGTTTGGAACAAATAAGTGGAGCCAAATGGGCTTCAAAAGTATGTTATGTACAACTGATATTTTTTATGCTTGCTGTTAAATGAGAATGTGAAACAAAATTAAATTACAATTAGAGATGGGTAGAGGGTCAAATTTTGTTATTATCTTTTAAGAGCCTGTGTTCAGCTTCAGATGTCCACAAATGTCTGTGTTTTTAACTCATAGAAATCCTCCACTGAAGTAAATTAGAAGGGAAAAATAAGTGTATCATGATGAAGAAAGCTCATATTATTCAGTGTTAGACTGCAAGGCAGAGGGAGCTAGAGGTAAACCCCCACAATGTACCATTTTTAGATGCCGTGAAGTAGCAACTCTCTTCCTCATATGGGGAAGCTGGGGCTTTCCTTGGCTGCTGTAGTAGAAGACTGGGGGCATTCACCTGTGTCTGTTTTAAAGATAGAGATAGTCTCAATATTCAAATGAAATTTCTATTTTTTTTTTTTTTGTAAATTGGATGATTCAGGGAGCTGACTACAGCATCTAAATTCATGAAGGCACAAAGTAAATCACATACTACCTGCTGATGCCAACCCCAGATCCCTCTGCTCCACAATAGTGAGGAGCAGTGATACCAAGACGCATTTACAGTAGGTCCCTCAACCTCTAAATTCTCTTCATTTGGGCTTGGGCACAAACCTGGGTCTCACAGCCCTGGAGATCAGGTGGTTGGAGTTTCCTAGCACACTTTTGAAATCCGCTTTTATATAGTGGCATATAAGGGCTCAAAGTCTGTCCTTTGAAAGGGCGAGGGGAATAAGAGACTCTCTGTTCTGCTGGAGAGCAGCAGGTAAAGGGTAATGCCAAAGAGCTGTTAGGAGCAACTGGTCAGGGGGAGTTGCCACTGAAAGAGAAGGAAGAGAACTTATCTATCACCCTACGTAGGGCTCATAAGCATCTTACAAGCAAAGGACAAGGGAACCTTTGGCTCTATTCACCCATGGCATTTGTTCCAAATCCATCCTGCCAGTGGCCCTTTGCCTCGCGCCCCTGTGACAAAGATTCCCAAGGGTTAATGATGAGCTATATGGAAAACTCCAGCAGTTTAGGATGTGTAACTTCTTAATTTCACCGTGAGGCATCTTTGTGTTTCAGTGGAGCAAAAGAACCTAAAGGAATGCCTGGCTGATCTCCCTGACATTCTTTATTCCAGGCACCACTATTGCTGCCTGTCTATTTAATATATCACATGCTCATCACTGAAATAGCTGTGTGCCATGTCCATTCAGTCCTGAGATGAAGCAGGCAGAGCTACATCAAACCTGATGGATGAAAACTTGTAAGTATGAAGGCTTGGAGTGAATTCACTTGGTTTGAAAAGACACGTAGTAAAATGAAACCCAATGCCCATGTTTCAAAAAAAGGAAAACAAAACCAAAATACTCCCTATTGTTGGTGTAAAAGACACAATTTGTCTGCCAGAAGGAATAGAAGGGGTATCTCTGCACAGTGTGACACATGCACAGGACCAGCAGCTCACCTGGATGGTCCTCACTGCTCAGTGTCACCCTGGGAAGTGCTGGGAGAGGCAGGGAGCTGGTGTGGCTGTCTTGGTGGAAGAAAAAACAACATTGCAGAAGGACACTGTAGATAGATGTGGTTTGGCACATCTATCACCCCCAGCCAGGTAGTGACAGTCATTGACTCCAGGAGTTGTTGCTCTGGGGGATAATAGAAGCAAGTGTGCTTCCTTGCAGGGGGTGGTTACTAGGGATTGTGCACTATTTCTGTTACTCTCTGTCTCATTTCTTGAAAGGAATCCAAAACTTAAACAAATAGCTAGGAGAGGAAGTATCATCTGGGAAGGTGGTAAGATGATCAATGGCAAGCACAAAAGCTCCTGTTTCAGGTAGGTACAGAAAATTTGAGGTCTGGGATGCCTACAATGAACTGTGGGGCATCACCCATACCCAAACACCTGAGAAACCTTAGATGAGGTTCCCAAATAATCAACAAAAGAGGAGAAAAGAAATTGCAAACCAAATGTCAACCTCTATGGCTTCACTGTCTCAGTGGACAAGATGCCCAAGGTCCTTGTGGTGGCAAGCCCAAGTCCCTACATGGCTGTTGAGTTCCTCTGCCTTTTCTGTGCTTGCCAGGACTCCACTGCACTCATAGGGCTTGGAGGCTTAAATCTTCCTGTCTTCTCTCTCCCAGGGTCAGGGAGACAAAGAGAGGGTATGGGACTCTCCCTACAGTAAGTGCAGCAGATGGAACAAATTCCACAAGAACTTCTCTCATCCACGTAGGAGAGGCCAGAGGGAGAGCAGGAGTCACAGCCGACCAAAGCAAGCAGCTCTAGCCTAATATATTATAGATGCTTTCATAGTTTTGTGCCCATTACAGTTTGCTGAGCTCAGGCATAAGGATACAGGGGATTTAGAGACTGTTTATTTTTGTTGTAAGGAAACAGGAAATAGTACACAAGGCTATAAATATGTATTGGGCTTTATGTGACATCATGAACTTATGCAAGTTCTTCTCTTCTGATTTATGATGATGGACTGGTAATTCACAGGAGCTTTAGGTTTATTTTATTTTGCTGTTGCAGTAACAAAGGTAATGGTGCAATCCCGGGAGGGGGTATTCTATCAATAGTGAATTTTTGACCTCATCGCATACGTTTTAACTTCATGAATTAGTGACCCAGCTGACTGTAAAGCCTTCTATAGGCTTATTATAAATCTATCACAGGACTGGCAAAAAATTTTGGCCCAGATCCTAAACTCTGACAGGCATGTGTTGATGGACTGCATAGCAAGCACTTCCACTAATATTTCTCACTAATTATACCATATATTAAGAAAAATGAATGAAGCCAATGTTTATATGCAGCTTTAACTGCTTTTGATATAAGAAAGCAACACAATCCCTAATAAATTTTCACCTTCAACATTTCTATTCATTATAATTTTTACCATGATGAATGAAGTTAGAAATGGAGAGGGAGGGAGTTCATCTTGAAATCTGTTCAGTGAATGACTGAATTTACTTCCCTTCCCCAACTTGTGTTGAGGAAGGAGGGAACAGATGGACACAGGAAGAAGAGGGAGGCAAGTGCGGAACGAAGGAGATGGGTGAGGAACAGATGGAGTAGGGGGAAAGCGAAGAGGAGAGTCAGCAAGGATGGTAGGAAAGTTTTCCACTTGACCTTGAGTTGAAATGAAGATCTGCATACACCATGGGACACCTAGATTTTGGGATGCATCCTTTTTTTATTCTCTGTGGCATTTATGAGCCCTCAAAGTCTTGTGGGTCATCCCAGCAGTCTAGTCTATGCCAGGGGATCTGCAGAACCAGAACCTGGATATTCTTGAGGGGAGAGATGCTGCAAAAAAGTGTCTGTACTCTGAGTCCCATATTGGTAACAGCAGAGGAGAAATGTGTCCAAACGCAGTACACAAAAAGGGCTGGGATACACTAAGTCTCCCAGGTATCCCAGCCAACCCACAAATTGAAGCTTATGATTTTGAAGAGGTATCCTACGCCCTGTTTGTAAGAATCCAATGGCCAAAATACTCAATGATTTCTGATTTTACCTGCTTAAAGTCAGACATTTGAGATGGCCTGATTTTCAGAATATGCTGAGCATCTGTGCTTTGAGGTGTATTGAATTATATAGCCCAAATCACTAGTAAGTCCTGGAAAATCTTGATTATATTCTTAATTCTATTAAATTGCCTGCATACAGTCCATTGGTTCTGGCTTTGCTAGCTGAAGAATGGAAGAGGTGAAAGTTAAATATTGGCCATGTGTGTCATTCCCTTTGAAGAAAATGGGAGCCATGTGCACTCACCTAACAGCAAAGTTTGGCCCCAACTATGATTTCACAGCTGGGCCCTAACTTCAGGAATGCCAAAGCACTAAATGACTCAATTGGAGTAATCTGATCAATGCTGTATTTTCACTGTGGATTTAAATTGCATACACAGCAAGAGCAGTTTTCTTCTCTCTCAAAATCATTTTTCTCTGCAGATTTGATAGTATAAATATGAAGTTTTGCTCACATCACACAAATAAGTGAAATGGCAGAAAACGCATGTCAAATAAAATGCACAACATTATGTCCTTTTTACTTTTTGGAGGCTGTTTAAGAAAATGGCTTCATTAATTTTGACTGAATAAAAGGTTCCTTTAAAGGGTTTCAAGGGGTGACATGAAAAATGTTAATACGAATGATCAAGACAATGGAGGTTAAAACTGTTTTGAAAATATGTTTCTTTTATAGATCTCAGCTGTTGGAAGAGTTACAGAATAAATACACGGTAGTGCTGACATTCAGTGCTGTTTCATCTTAGCAAAAGAGTTTTTAATAAAGAAAATTCTTTTCAAGGAATGCTTTCTGCAGCCAGTCTTCAAAAAGAGGTTTTCCCCCCTCCTAGTTTAATAAAATTAAAGTAATTTATGTCATATTGATATGTCGATATGTTTTTCAATAAACTTTTTCACAGAGGTTTTTTTTTAAATTCTCTTCACTTTAAAAATTATAATTATATGTCTTCCTCCCACTTTGAAAATGGCACAAGGTGCTCATTTGCAGAGCTCTACTGTTCAAATCTTCACTGAGAATAGAAATGTCATGACTCAGTTAACAATGCTTTATTATTCACATTGATCTTTTTTTATAGTGTTCTTTATCTCAAAAACATTGTAAATCAGATATCTTCCTCCCACTCTTTTGTTCATTTGCAAATTTTTATTATTCTAGTTTAAAAAAGCAATGGAGTGTCAAGAGTCAGTGTATATTGTTTATGTTCTTTTTTGCTTTAAAATTACTTTTAACTATAAAAAGTAAGGCGTAGAGCAGGAAAAAAAAAAGCTGCATTTAAGGATGCTTAAAAAAGAATTGAAGGGATCAGTGTGAATTTTATGTTGTTCACTTACATTTTAGAGTTGTAATGGACTTTGCAAGAAGGGGGACCAAGCGCTGTGTGAAAAGGTTTTTATGTGTTAATTCTGAAGTCCCTATTGCATCAGACATCATCATCTGCGTTAGGCATGGGAACATAATTCATGCTCTCAACGAACACAACAGACAGCAAAATTCCCAACTGCTTTTGCGGCGTGTTCCCTGGATGGTTTGCAGGTGCCTGCCCAGAGACCTGCACTCCCCATCGCTCTGTGTCAGAGCTTGGCGCCAGGTCCTCAGGAGCCCTCGGCTGATAAGCACCGAGATAAATCACCAGATTTTCACAGGAACTTCACAGCTTTGGTTCTGAGGATTAACTGCAGCAGAAACATAACCTCAGCTGGTCAACTGGCAATGCAGTCACTGAAACTCATGGGCCAGGACGCGGGATAAAGCTGTGCATCCTCAGGGAGAGCCGTGCTGGGCACCCCAGGGCTTAGTTCTAGATTGGATCTTCCAAATTCTCCTTCTGCTACTCTTTTCTTTCCTACTAAGTTTTTTGTTTAGGTCTGTGTTTATGTCCTGGCCATTGTGACTGTACTTTATGGCCTACGTGAAATAAATCCATTGAAGTAATTGGGGTTAGTCCAGAGAGCAGCAGGATTTTGTGGCATTTCGTGTACTGTTTGCTGATAGGTAATTTTTTCTTTTGCCTGTTTTGAATTAATTTACTCCATTTTATGATCAGAGCATCCCGGCACCCTGTTGTTACTCCAGCAGCTCTTGAAAAAGATCATCCTTTCTGAGAGTTTCCGAAAAGGAGTGGCTATTTCTGAAGTTAAATGTAAGTCCCAGGTTGGATTTTTGGATCTTGTAGATAGTGTGCAGCTCTAGTACATGAAGCAACCCTAAAAAGCATTTGTAAAGAGAAATAAAGTCTTCTTTCCATATTATTATTATTATTATTATTATTATTATTATTATTATTTTATTCTTTCTGTTTCAAGGCTGCACTCCCCTTGTTTTAAAAGGGGTAATTAAACAAATTCAGAGCAAGTAAGTCTCAAACTGAACCCATGCTGAAAACACACAGCCTTGTCCTTCTCCCTCCAAGTGGAGGGCTAAGCATCTATCTCTTTATATTGATGTCAGGAGGTCACCCCAGTCCCCGAAGCCCTGATGGGGCTGCATGGACACCCCGCACCAGGTCCCGGGGCAGGTCCATCCCAGCACTCATGAGCAGCTGCTTGTGGTATTGCAAGGATAACTTGAAACTAACTCTCTTTATTCCTCATTGCTAAGCGTGAAGCTAGAGATTTTAATACATTATCTTACCTGAATTGATTGCATTGTTTTCAAATTAAAGAAAAACCAAACCTTAATACTATTATTTTTATCATTATTTTCCTTGCCGTGACAAGGCACTGCTCCATTAATTCAGTCTTCCTTCCTTGATCTCACTCCATCAATGGTTTAGACCCTCTGCCAATATGATCAAGTTTCAGAAACAAAATTCTAACCAGAAGTGGACAGGGCTGTATTTGCAACGCTAGCACAGTAACCAAAGGTAGATCTCACCCATGGACATGCTTGTGTAATTGCTCGCTCTGTTTAGTTTGGGAAATTAATAGGTAACGTAAACCATAAAATACTGAGTTTATTACAAAAGAATTTTTTTTTCCACATAAAACTCTGTGTCATTAAATTTAGAAAGCACATAAAATTCTCAGTTTTATTTTTGGTAAGCACTATCTATTGGAAAGTGAAAATATCAGAGGGATCTCTAGGCAGAATTTGTGAGCTTCCCAATGAAAAGACAGCGCAGTGTCTTCCTTTCATGTCCCAAGGTCCTTGGCAACTGTGCCACTTTCTGAACGACACTGAAGTTCTGTGCCAAGAGGTCATTCCCAAAGCAGGTATTATAAATGGTTATGGTCATAATCCTAGCACAGCATTAATGCCAGAGGAGCTCTGAGGCTGTCACCATTTTGATTTGGTGGAGGGAAAACACCATCAAAACCACGTATAATCTTCAAATATATCCAAACAGTTTAAAAGCTGTCAAACAGAGCTGCAAATCACAGAAGATGCAGCATTTCTTATAGGTGGTCCTTAAAGCTCTACTCACGGCAAATTGGCATGTGATAACATGACCACAAAAAAACCCTATCTCTTCTAATAAGTTATAAAAGTTTTTCTTTGATTCAGATCCAGTCATGTGTGCAATCTGTGAGTCTTATCCTCCTAGAGACTTTCTTAGCAAACACTTTTTCTCTCTCATCTGTATGTCACAGTGGAACACAACTGGGATCTGGACTTGTCTGCTACAGCAAATATGATCAATCCTATTACCATCTGAGCACCTCCGGGTTGCTGCTGAACAGCCTTTGCTCCTTTGCTGGACCGTGCTGGAAATACCATTTATTTAGCTCCTCAAGGGCCTGATCCAGTATCAGCAGATGTCAATGGAAAGACTTCCAGGGAGCTCAACAGATCAGGATCCGAAACAACCTCCAATATGGCAGCCTCCTCTGGGTTTCTTTGCTCTTTTCTCAGAAAGTCTCATAATCAAAGCAATTAAGAATATCTGAAGTAGAAGATGTATCATTCTATATATATTTTCACAAAATATTTTTTTGCTGGGGGACACCAAAGATGCAGAAGATCTATTCCGGGGGCACACAGATGACACCCAGTGTTTCTTAATTATATAATCAGTACTTTTAGGACATTGTAGTCTTGCCAGCTCTGGCAAAGGCAAACATGAGAACTGTTCTGCTCACAGTATTAAACACACTTCTCTTGCTGTGCAGTGAAAGGATGTGCTTAAACTCACAGTCTATCACTATTCCTGGATAGTGTAGGAGAGTCCAGGAACACTCAAGATGTCTTTTCCTGTGTATATTAACTTGTCAGAACAAAATAGTGTTCTTAGAAAACAGGAATCTTACAGCAGAAGAAAGTTTCCTTCATGACTGTGCTACAAAGGTTTCCAAACAGCTGCTCATTCATTTGGGTGCATGAAATATTAGGTTCAGCCTGCTCACGAGTGCAAACACATAATTTCTTCTCACCGTGGCTCCTTCACTGTGGTCATTTCCACCTGGCTTTGTAATGTTGGCAATGCAGTACTAGCACAATGTCTACATTGTACGAGCTTTCAGAAGAGAGCTGTGGAGTTCCTGTGACCTCGGTGAAATGTCAGCCTCTCCCCAATGCTGGCTGTTTGTCCTGCTTTGCAAGGAACCACGGGGAACCCAAGGAGATTTTCTGGTGTCTGATGCGAGCAGTGAACACCAGAGGTTTCAGATGTTGCTAGGCAGTAGGTTAGCATGATCAAGGATCATGCAAGGTTGTTGGGCAACCTTCAGCACACTGAGCTTGCCAAAGACCCCGGAGCAACACCTTGGGCCTGCCTGGGCAGGGGGCACAGTGAGAACTCAACCCTCTCCTCAACACTTCCTCACGTCAAAACTTTCACGGAAGGTTTTGCTCAAGACTCGGGTGTACAACCCCTTCCAAGGAAGGAGGTCACAGCCCAGGCCCTGAAGGGAAAAAGCGGGTGTCAATGAAATGGAAGAGGTGTCACTGTTTTAACACTGAGATTAGGCAAAATCTAACCCCCATTAATCCTTCAGAGCAGGGACTCTGGTTTGTTCTTTTTTCAATCTCTTCTGTATTCAAAGCAAGTACATTTTTTTCTGTCACTATACCGCTATTGTTAACAACTATAAATGTATTAAAAACACAGGGGCATTTTAGTATGTGTATTGTGCATAAGAAATATTGTTACATGACAAGCTCCAATTGGCAAGTGAAAAGAGGTTTTATTGAAGGAAATAGCAGTAGCAAACAGTGAACTATGCAGAATAATGGTAATTGTTCCTTTAACATTGGCAGCGCGCGTTCACTTAATATGACTGCTCCTCTGTCTCTGCCTCATCCAGACCCAGAGGACCTGTTAGACAAGCAGGCAGCCACCTCTCTCTGGGATCAAGCTGTCAATGCAAACTTGCTTTCTTTCTGTTTCTCGGAGCTAAGCTATACCCCCAGAGCTCATGAAGCTTTTCCTGAGTGAAAGCTTTAAAAAAGCTCCATTCTAAATTACATCACACGCGCTGTTCTCTTCAGACTGACAGAACAAAAGCGGGAGGGGGGCGGGGGGGGAGAAATGCCAAAAGTACCATCTGAATGACTTTGGAGTTGCACAAAATGATTTACCTCCTCATGCTTTATCACAGCAGACTAACATCTTGACCTTGCCTACCAAACCCCAGCAGTGTCCTCTAACTAGCAGAGAAAGTTTGCACTGTGCATGTTTGCAATACTAATAAATACAGAGCCGTTGGGTGCAGGCTTTTTGGCTTGCAACAATGAGGTCTTGGTTGTCCTAATGGTGGCATAGGACCTTTTTAGATGATGTGGTCTCTAACAGTCTGCTTGTTGCTATTGGAAGAGCCCAGCTTGTGGGTGCTGCACAGCCTGGTGGTCTCACTTTTTAATCAGTGACATTCCAATTACAGGTCATGATGAGGACTTGCTGAGGGTCATTGCCCAAATCTGAGTTCTCTTGGGTTGGCTCCAGCTGGGACCAATTAAAGGTCATCACCCACTTCTACTGTGGCTGAGTAGGAAGAAGATATTGAGCTATCTCCCCATTCCAAAGGCTTTCAGGTGGTATCAATTGGTTGGAGAACCTGCACTCAGTAAAACATCCTCAGCTGGGAAGGGAGGGGCCATAGACCTTTCTCCTTTAGCAGATAAATAAAGGTAAGAGGAAGAAAGCAATATTAGTGCTGTTCTCCAGGTAAGGTGTAGAATTAGTAGCCCTTGTAAGCTGGCTATGTGTCAGTTTGGGGGTTGTCTGAATTGTTCTGCAATTTTATAAAACTGAAGCAAGCAAGTTTTGTGTAGCTCATTGGAGGACTCTTTTAGGGTTCTTACTTGCTTTTCTGAAGAAAATGGTTGTTGTGGTTAAAAGCTTGTTGTCCTTATACTCAAAAGCTTCTTCTATGCTTGCTCTGCTATTTTGAGTAAACCTTAAAGTGTTTAAGTCGTTTATTTAAAGAATGGACTCATTTTGAAGATGGCCTGAAGTCTAAAACAGATGGTGGGTCACTGCTAAGGCAAAAAAGGTTGCTTGCACTCATTAGAGTATTTGAGCTTGGTTTTTTTTGCAAGAAAGAGGCAACTTTGGTAGTCACAAAGATGCAATGCTGTGCCCTATGTACTCTGGGGAAAAGGTGCAGGGTACTTACCTGAGTCTCCAAGGGGCTGGAGAATGGGACTTTCCAGTTCTGGAAAACAAGAACAGGAGAGGAAGACTTCACTAAGTAGGAAAAGCTTCTCAGTTGATGAGGTGATTTTGTTATCTCACATAGGCACCAGTGTTTTGTAAGTTGCTAAAAGCTGCATTTTTATCAGGAAAGAGAAAAGTCAAGCTACTGGGGATGGAGACTTAGTTCCCTAATTAACTTTACAAATATGGAAAAATAGATTTTAATAGAATCTCGATAGATATATATACACATAGCTGCATATAAGTTCTCTAATAGGAAGAGATCCCTCTTCCTCTTGGGGATCTAGTGTCCTCTGTCTCTTACTGAGATGATTTCCCCCACCCCCAGGGCATACAGCCAGCTTTCATATGGTCAACACAACTTGTCTTACCCAGAGGAGCAGAGACTGCCTGAGGATTCTGACTCACTAATGCAGAGTTCATCCCTGAGTTGCTGAGTAAGTAAAGTTTACGTTTTTTGCTATGTCTTTTTGGTGACTCATATCTGAGCTGTCTTCATTTACCTAATCAGTGAAATGGCTCTGCCTTGATCCATAGGGGACTATCCTAATGTCCATTAAAGCTGATGGAAATGCTTGGCTTCAGGGTGTACTATATCAGGTGTTGTATCTGCTTCCTACACCAAATCGTGAAAATCTTAATTAAGCAAAATCTTCATTAAAATAATTGCAACCAAGGAAAACACTGGTAATGAACCTGAATACAGACCTCATTACTGTGTGCTTCATCACAGCCTTGTTCCTACTGATTGCACCTATGAAGGTGCTGGGCTTTCAGTTTGTGAAGATATCAGAGTAAGCTATTCAGCATAACCACTATAATGCACACAGCCTGGCCTTCTGATCTATGGTTTTAGGGTATGGCAAGTTTAGCTCAGCCATCTTTATTTTTCTGTTGAAACGTGGCACTACTTCTTATGCTTTTAGGTATGTTGGGGGTTTTGCAGTGCCTTTCACCACTGCGTGTGGCCCAGTATCTCAAAATCAACAATGATGGCAAAGCAGAGCACTTCATGGTGTTTGCAGTGTTACATGTTTCTCACCTGCTTGGAGGGGAAGACATAGGACTTATCTAAATGGCTGAATGCTTGGGTAGTGTTGTGATCCCACTGGATGTAGGATTTTGTGCCACTCAGTAGTCACTCAAAGAAATAACGTTCTGCAGTTTTTTCAGTAAATCTGAGTCTGGATATGAATTGTGAAAAATAAGAGTCTACCTTATAAATCTGAAGTTGTGCTTGTGATAACAAGAAGCTTGCTTGCTTATAAAATGAGAAAAACATGATCTGGAAATAATTTTGAGATACAGACATGGTGTCGGGATCCCATTTCCAGCCTCTTGATTAAAGCATAGCTGGCCTTTCACCAGGAGAGCAGTTAAGCTCCCATGGCATGGGGACAAGTGTGCTTGTAGGCAAAGGCTTGTGAGTCTCTGACACTGACACAAGCAAGACTTAGTCGCTGGGGCACTATGTGATGAGAAGAGATTAATTTGCTTATACCACCACACAGACCACACCACCCTCCACTCCTACCCAGCAGTGATTTGCATCCTGCCTTGCTCTGCCCAATAGGCTTTGTGCTTTGGGGGCATGCATAGCGAATTACTTTCTCTCATGTGGACCAAGGTCCAGAAAATTTACTTGGGAACCTGCAGATAACTTTTCTACCTTTTCTACAAGTCTGTGTAAGCCAAGGTTTATGCTCCCTTTGAACTTTACTAAAAGGAGAACAGAAATATTTGCCTCTTTTTGTGTGTTTGTTTTGAGACGCGATTCTTCTGGAAAGGGTGATTTGTTTATGTCTTTCTGTAACAAATGACAATGGCTAAGGTTGCATCTCTGCCAACCTCTTTAAAGTGGTTTCTAGTAGTTTACTTTAAAGAGGGGTTATTTCATCTGCAACAGCATATGAGGCAGCTCTGAGGTAGTGTCTAGCTTGCACAGAACAAGGAACATTAGCTTAAGGCAGGAAATTTAAGGTCCAATAGACAGTAGGATCACAAGAGCATAGAGAGACAGTTTGTAAGTGTGCTGCACCTGAAGAAAAAAGAAATTGCTTGTCTTATCCTTTCTTGATGGTACCAGAAAGACTGGGGAAGGCTAACAACATCAACCATCCATTGGAGGAGATGGCAGCTTAACTCCTGTCTGTCCCTCAGCGAATGATTGCACTAACCATTTAATTCCTCTGTGCCTCAAATAATCCCCTATGAAGCAGAGACATGTATAGTTCTTAATTGTACATGATTGTTTAGGTTCTGAAGTCATGTCCATAGATTAATATATACTCTGTAAGTGCAGCTCTCAGTGTCTTGGGGGTTGCCTTGTTCAGCTTCAGAGAGAGTCTTAAATTTTTATGCAGCAAACTTCTCCGGTTATTATAGCTTATGGTCACTAGCTCGCTACAGCAGGAGGGTCAGACTTTGGAAACTGTAGGTTTTTTCCAGCCTGTAGGTTTCCTCCCCCTTTAAGTCTGTTTTCTACTCTTGCCAGTACCCTGCCTTCTGTTTAAAGGCATTAGTAATACCAAATAAAGCTAAAGATGCTCGTTATAACAACTAAGTTGTTTCCTTTTTAATCAGAGCACATGCTTATGCCAAGTTTGGCATGAAGAATCTGTGTATATATCTGGTTTAGGGCACAGTGAGCTGATCATTTGTTAGAAGACTTGTGCATTACATATCATTTTGCTTTTTACTGGGAGGTTGGTATGTGCACTGGTAATCTAATTTTTGCTTGGTTGGAGGTGATGGAAATATAAAGAATGAGAAATAAAAGGCTATTTCCATGCGTGCAGAATTGTGGTTTGGTAGCAGCAGTTGTCTTGTAGCTAAATGGCCATCAAAACCTTTCTTGGAGTGGCAATAAATTTTAAAAAAAGTCTTCAGAAAATATATCAGTTTTCAAAGAGTAAAGAAAGATGCAGCAATTATTGTGACACAGGTTTGCAGTCTGTTTCTGATTATCCTTTTGGCTGGAGAGTTGGGGTTTCTAATTGTAAGTATAAGGAATCCTTTTTATCTATCTCTTGCCTCCTAATCCTATGCTAGACAGTATTGTTTTCTGTGCCTTTTGTCTTCTGGGGAAGGAGACAATCTCTGGCTCATGCAAACATCTTGTTAAAGTCTGCTGAGGATTAGGGGGTGTGACAGTTTTCTTGCTGAGCCTTTTTATTGGGGATTTTTATGCCTGCTTTTCTGGGAGGTCTTTGAAATGTCTTTTATGTAGCAATCATTTCACTCTTTCTTTGTTGTCTCAAATGTTGAGGCTGTATTCTTCTCATCTGTTCCTGTTTATATTCCATACTAGCTGGTCATAACAGTTTAGTTTGAAACTATCATCACACCGTGTGCTTCTGAATTGCAGGAGCATTGTGAACTGCTCTAGGACAATGGCAAGTTAGAGCTTTATCTTAGGGCATCTGAAGCTTTAGCATGATTCTTTGGTATGAAATACTGTTAAAGAGATTCTAGATGAAAAGTAATGATCTAGGAGTTGGATGTTTTTAAATGTCCACAGCTTGAAAATGCTCCCGCTCCAATGAGGTAAGTGCCCCTTAGGATGATGGTCATTACACCAGCTGTAGTTGGTTTGGTAAGTGTTCTGTCTGGCCTAAACTCCTACAATATACAATGGAAAAGACAAGCTCGTTCTGCTGGCAAGTCATCCTATCTTGGCAAAAGAGTTAAACCAGGAAAAAATCGCTTTGGAAGACTTTTTTGTCCTGATTCTCACCCCACCTCCCTGCAGTTGCCTACAGAAAAATGTAGGTAATTATCCAGATCAGAAACCAAATTTCTAGGTGACTAGAGTTCGATAATACATAGACTAGTCCTGGCCAAAGAAATGAAAGAACTTACCTTTTCACAAGGAATTTGGAAAAACTTGGTAATTTCACGTTTGAGTTTCAGAAAGCTATGGGGTTGGTTAACATGCTCAAGTACAGGTAAAATCCCAGATTTTGTATCCTAGAGTTTTTATCAAATCAATGCTTCTATGTCTTGAGTGGCTACCTTAAGATGTATGGACTTCTAATATAATTTTTTTTTTTTTAAATGAGATGCTAAGAGCATCATTGCCCATTTTCCACAATGCTTTTTTCTGATACTGTGTAAACTTGGGTACCAGCTGGGGAGATCCCAGTTTCAGTGTTAAGCAAGGAGCAAGGGTTTTGTAGTCTTGCTGATAATGGAGGTATCACAGGCAGTTTTCTGAGACATTTGTGTGGAAAACCAGGCTGCATCAGTTTTCCCTTTGAGAAGATTAGGGTAAAAATTGTTTTTTTGTAAAGTCATTACCGAAACTAAGTGACTAAGGTGCACAAGATGCTGTTTCAATTTTTTAATTTATCTAAACTCTTATTTCACTGAACAACATAATCATATCCTTACAGGGAAAGAAGCCAGCTGCTTAGATGTTTATCTTTTGCTCTAATAAATACTTTCCTAAAAGCTGATTTTTCTCTCCCTATGAAAAATTTGCCCCACATAACAGCATTTCCGTCTGCCTTTCCTTGCAGCCTCTCTAGCCTATTTTTTTAGTGTCTCAAGCTATATATATCGTTCCTCTTCATACTTAACCACAAAACCCACTCTTCCAGATATGACCTCAGTTTATTTTATATCACATGTCTTTTTCTTAAAGTATTTTATACATAGCATAATATGCAATGATACGGCACTGATGTTTATCAAAATTGTTTCACACTGTACTTATTTCTATTCCTGTCTTTTGGATCAAGTACAATACAGCTGCAGATTAATAGCAACTTTTAAAATAGGTTTAATGTGTTTATTTTCTTAACACATTTACTCCATCCACTAACTTGTTATATGGATTATATTTAATGGGAATCTTGTGGGACTATCAAAGGGCATTTATTTTCTATTGAAATAACAATTAAGATAACAGGCAAACTAATATAGTAATCAAATAAACCTGACAAATAACAAAAACTTTTTTAAAGCTGCGGAGGCATGCTAAAAAATCTATTTGATCAATATATGGGATGTGAAAAAAGAGGAGACAAGATTGACTGATGAATAAAATGGAACTGACACAAATAGGCTGACAGCCAGTCGCAAGTCTCTTTAGGGCAAATGCAATTAACTTAGAATAATAGACTCAAATTTGATGGTTAGAAATGCATTTTTATTAACAATCACAGCCTGAATCATTATGCACTCTTATGAATAAAATTGTAGTTTTCCTGAAAGTCTGTGTATACATGTATGCATGTACATACAAAAAAGCCTTGTTGAAGGAGAGCTTTTATTTTTGTGACAAAATAGATATATGAGATTTAAAATATGAAGCATACACAAGTATAAATCTAAATATTCAAACCAGCAATATAAAAATCACATATGTGGTATGCTAGTATTAATGATAAAGGCAATAAGCATCAGTCCCAGGTCTGCTTGTTCTTTTGGGATGTGAAATTGCAATCAGGGATTTACAGATTTCATTCTGAGGCAGAGAAGTCATTACTAGAAACATAAGCTCATTCTCTTTACTTTAATAGCTATTTTAAATCATTCATTTAGAAAATACATTAACTATTTACTGTATAGGCAGTACACGTCTACTGGCATTCCATTTTCATGCCTTTCTATAATCCTTTTTAACAAATTATTTTATTAAAAGATTAGAATTAGCAAAAGGATCCTACCATTTTTTGAAAATGCTACTCTTGAAAAAAGGATATTTCCCATTATTAACAGGTATGCAGTATTAAAACTTTAAAGGGAGGGAAGATATTCAATTGCTAATGTGTCCTTTTTCTTTTGACCTTCATTGCTGAGGCTGATTACTATTTGTAAATTACTTTTAAAATTGCTAATCTCATTTAATTTCTGAATAAATACATAATCTTTTTTCCCCAAAAAAATCCTTGGGATTTAGATATGAAAAGACCTGTCTATAGGATATGTTATGGTGCAGACATACTGTGTTTGTGGGAAAAGATAAAATATACCACTCAATGCAAAGAAACTCTGCATGGTCTTAGTGAAGCATAAAATGAATATGAAACCATGATACCAGCAATGTTTGGTGCTTAAATATCTTGAGACAAAGGTGTAATGGTAGGAAGTAAAGCTTACTGGAATTGATTTTAAGTCCAGTGTTCTCCAGCTCGGTGTCTTTGGTGGACCACTGGCCGGCCAGGGACAGGATAGCGGTAAAACATGATGCTCTGTAGTTGCCTATGGCATGAAGAAGCTGGTGTAAAATGTCGTTGCTGTTCCCAGACAGTTTCTGGGGTTGCTGAGTTGGATCCAAGAAGCAACTGCACTTGGTTTTCTCTGCTTTGAAGGTGGTTTTAATCCTCCCTGTTACTCAGAAGTGAAAGTGTGCAGATATACTGGGAAAGCAGACTGTCTAGTGCCTGGTAAGAGAGAAGCCCATGGAAACCATTGAGAAAAGGGACAGACTGTGGCTGGGGAACAGATTTTTCTGGTAAACACCTGGTGCCTGGGGAATTTGCAGGCTGCCATTTTGGTTTTCTGCCTTGAATTAGCCCAAAAGTCATTGCCATGAGGGAAAAAATTCAGGAACTCCAACGGTTGCTGGAGACTTTCTATCTCTGGTGGTGTTTCACCCCCCTTTTCACAATTTGTCCTAGATATTCACAACATTCCACCACAAAAGTTCCTGAGCTGGTTTCTTAAATAGCTAGTATTAACTAATATTAGAGATAAAATGGATGGATCGCGTGTTGTCTAGCACCACCAAACCTGGTGTGTGCCTAAAAAGGGAATAATCCTACTGTGTCTGACATAGTTGTTTGACACAGAAATTGTGTCAAAATGCTCAGACTTGAACTACTAAAGATTTCTCACAGGACTGAATTTAGTATAGAGGGAGTCTGAATAGTCAAATTTATCTCTTCACTTTCTCTTTACCATATCTGTAGATGTGTCGCTGGAGACTGATGGAAGAAAAGTTACTTCTGGAATGCGATGCCAGAAAAAGAATATGTGCTTTTCTGTGACCACAGTTATTTTATGTTTTAAATGAGAAACAGGTCTTAAAATAACTTGTATGGGAGGTAAACAGACTAAAGAAGGGAGTCCAGATATCTGCTGGGTTTTTTTAAATGGGGGTGGCTTCTTTGTAGTCAATGCACAATTAATATTGGGGGCTGGGGCTGTGGGCTCTGTTGTTCTGTTGTGATGGCTTTAGGCTTGTGAAATACTGATGAGCTCCACACAATGTTTCCTGATGTATGGTGATGTAAGGAGGCTCAGGCCCTGCATGATGATGGACTAATTCTCCACTGATGTAATCATGCAACCAGAACAAGAATGACTCACTCCATCCATAAATATCTTGGGGCTTACTTCTGATCACACTTAAATCCGTTCAGACCAACCTCACCTTGTTTGTTTGAATGGGCTTACTCCTGAGTTAGAATGATACACATAAGAGAAAATCCAGGCCTTTAAAAGTCAAATCATAATTAGTTTCTCTTAATAGCTGTGCTATTAAAAAAAATCAGATCTTCCAAAAATGTATTAGAAAGCAAAAGATGCCTTTAAGTGCATTAGGCTTTCTCTTAATCCATCAGTAGTAGACTTGGTGATGCATCATACTTCCAATATATTTCTATTGGTGTTTGGGTTCCATATCTTTATATTCCCTTTTCAGAAGTTATTTCATTAAAAGAAGATCAGAACTAACAAAATATGGCTGTCAGGTTTTGAAAATACTTATCCTGAAAAGTATATTTCTCTCCAGCACCTCCCACTCTTGTTCTACTCTACCTTAAACCTGTTCAAGTTCAGAACTCTGTCACAGTTATGACAATTTCATACTCTCAAAATATTAAGATTTGATTCCCTATTCCCCATTTGTTTATACTTCCTCGCATTTTATCTTCCACAAATATGGCTCAGCCAGGATGTTCTTGATGAAACAAAAATACTTTTGCTTTACTTCCTGTTCACCTCATCCTCGAGCAGGTGCCAGACAATCTGCAGTAGCTGTTCTGCTACCTGAGAAGCATTCATATATAGAAGCACCAGGGCAGCCCTTGTTGTCACAATGTGGAGTGCCAAAAATAAATGATATAAGAACATATTTCTTCTCATGAAGATTTCTGCAGCTATGTGAAGTCTTCAGATAAGCAGGTTTTTGTCTTAGAGAATCATGTTGGATTGAAGAATCTAGGCTATATTTTCATAATATAAAAATAGTCTGTATATGTTTGATTAGCTAGGGATAGACAGACATTTGAATATTCCTTCTTCCCCCAGTGATGGAGAGTTGTGCCAACAACTGGTCCTCCATGTCAGGTGTATGCTCTTATTAGCATGACTAGAAAGCCATAAAAAGTAAACTGTTTGCAAAAGTAAATACAGCAAAAGCTATATTTGTAACTTAATCCTACAGTAGTGGTTTACTGTCTGATTCAAGACTATTCTGAAGGCTGGGTTGCACTAGACATCAAATTGTGTTAGTGCCACTGGCACTGGGGGGAAGATGGTATATTTTATAGCCAAGGAATGGTGCCAAAAAGTATTACAGATGATGCATCTGGAAGGGAATTCCTAGTTCAGTTACCCCAGTCTGCGTGACTTGAAAATATCTGTAGGCTAATCCCCTAGGTGTTTTCCCTCTCATTTCCTCTTAGACACCATCAAGTGACAGTGCCTGAAAAGCTTCCTGAAGCAGAGCATTGCCTAATCGTCCTTACTTGGAAGATATTTTCCCACTGTCCAAGCTACTTTGTGGTTTTTTTTTTTTTTCTCCTTTTACCAAAGTATAAGGGCAGGTGTCTTGCTGTGGAAGAGGAAAGAAATGTAATGGGGTAACTCCAAACGGAGTAAAGTAATCAGCACTGCAGGTTCTTCAAAACTGGATTCTTCTGGAATAATTTGTTTCCTCACTGCTCTTAGTGGTGCTGCTTCTTTATGTTTTTCTTTATATTAAAGGGTCATATTTTATTCTCGTGTGGGTTTTTATTAAACCAAATTGCTCTTAAAGGCACCAAGGCAATTTGCATTTCAGTTAGGACCTAAATTTGCTAGGGTTTGATGGGCATTTTATTTATAATAGGTAGTGTCAGTGATGAAAGAACAAGGGATTGGTTCTGCTTTAGCTTTTATGGCAGTGCTAATAAAGTTCTCTGTCTCCCAGAGACATCTAACAGGCCCTATACTGCAGTGCAAAGTTATGGTTAAGACTTAGCTGGTGGTTACTGTCCAGTAAATGTTCAATGTGTTTTAGTAGGGTGTTAGTAGCAAGTTAACTTTAGTGACTGGTGACTTCTGCCATGGCCAGAAATCTGTCAAACTAGATGTGCAGTGCAGATACTGTTGAAATGTTCCTGCCCCGGAAAACTTGAGTTCTATGAAGGTAGATAAATTGTGCCAATTTTACAGATAAACTGTGATGTGGATGTGGATTTTTTTTTACTTTCTTTGCTTTTTTTTTTTTTGACAAGCATAAAGGCAGCCTAGGAATAGACATGTACAAAACTTCTGTTATTTTGAGTGTTGAATGGGTAGTAAAACATTTTTCTCCAGTTTTAAATAACCTTTATCCTCTGTTTCTTAATCCTTGCTTCTTCTGTAATCAAAGAGACACCTACACTGATGGGCTTTTATCTGTATAGTGTAACTTTCTAATTCCTTTAGGTTCAGTTTGAAGAACACTTATGTAATTTCAATGAAACTTCTAATGTTCTCCCAAGAGAAGGTGAATTGGTGAGGGTTACTATTATGCTTGTCTTCAAACAATCTCTCCCAAAATATTAAGGAAGGAAAACCACAAAATTGCACTAAAATGGCAAAAAACCACCTAAATAAAATGTTACTTTCTTGTGAAACTAAGCAGAAGAGCTGTAACTACCTTGGAATTCAGAGCAGGCTATGAAGTTTTGTGATTTTGGGGAACAGGCTAGGCCAGTACAATTATCCTGTCTGACTGGAACTCACAGAACCGTCCTCAGTAACTTATCCTTCAGAGGGATTTATTCTTTGCAGCATTAGTGAATCCAGTGAAACCCAACCACGTATTAGCAGAGTCCCCCGTCTATAACACTAGGTGCTGCTGCCTGAAAACCAAAGTGAGTTTTGCCATAGACTTTGATGAAAGTAAGAACAAGCCCTTTATTTGCAACTTAAAGCAAGTAGGTTAGAATTATGAAGAATGATTATTTAAAATAGCAATGATGTAATATCAGTGTCAATTCCATTATTTTAACAGATGTAAATTTGCTCTGCTCTTGAACTCTGGTGAATTTTAATGGCAATATTAAAGAGATACTATTAAGACTACTTAAAAGAACTATTTGTAAAAAGTGTCTCCAGTTGGGGGGGGGGGGAGTTTAAATGGCTTTTTTATTCAGTCTGCACAATTATTTATTTGAATAGGTTTGTATATTACAAATTAATATGTATTAGAAGCTGAAAAGATGACATAATAATTCTGGAAACCATTGGATATGGGAGAGCTCGCACTATTTAGACAAAGCAAATAGACTTATCCAACCATTTTAGGTAGTTTTCATCATAGGGCAAATAAGGATTTTATGGTATACATATGGACAACGTAGATAAAGTAACTGTGAATCAGATATCTAAGTAACTTTAGGGTAAATGTACGTACATTCCAAGGTAACTTCCATGTCAATAGCTCATGTTGTACCTGGCTGATGACTACTGTCACTTTCCTGGCAGTCTAAGGGAATTGAGAATTTTGAGGTACTCTGCAATGTCCAGTTGGAATTTTATACACAACCTGCATTCCAGAGAGACACCAATGGGAGAAACAGGTCAGTGTGACCAGCCCTGGAAAGAGACCTCTTAAAACTGATGAACAAGGCTCTTAACATCTGCTGTCTCAAAAGTGTTGTACTTTCTGGAGAGAAGGTTTGGCCCTAGAATTGGTTTTAAAACAACTACAGTCGAGATGTCATAAAATTAAATGGAAGTTTTTGAGCAGGCTGGTATTGCACAAACTAGGTTATCGCCTATTGGAAGAGAATTGGAAGAGTAATAAAAAAAAATACTAGAAAATGAGACTGATAATCAGGGAAAGTTAGATTCTAATAATTCAGTACTGGCCTTTTTATTAAGGGCTTGACATTTCTGTCATTAAAAACACTGTCAGTCCTTTGTGATCTTTACCTCATCTAAAGCTACTAATTTTGGGTGATACAATGTTTTTTCTCTGTTTAATTCTTGGATACATGCAGACCTCTTCTTCATTAAGAAGCATTGGGCACTGGCAGCCACAGTTGTGTCAACTACCCAGAAAGCTGGATATTTAGAATATCTAATTTAGTATTGGGTGTAAAATTTACTTTGTTACTGTTCCAATCTGTAGGATGCCTCAGTTCCTCAAGATAAGTGGTGGCAGATGGGAAGGGGAAATAAGCCTGCAAAGTTGGGATCTGAACTATTCTGAAGTTTAAAAAGGCTCTGGACTGAGCTTTCACTTGGTTTGCTGTAAGCATGTTCCTGTCTCAATGCCTGAATCTAGGAACGATAATTGATTTCATATTCCAAATTGTTCCATCTACACTCCTATTAATCACCTTCATGGAGCAAATAGCTGCTAAGTGATTAATGGCTAAAAAAGAAAGTAAAAGAATTGTCAGGTTTTTTACCTGATTAGGAAAAATAGTGTCTGAGCAGAGATGGACATTGTGAATCATTTGACCTAGTGGTTTTTTCTTCTAAGTATTTATGAACATGGTCTGAGAATGTATTCTTGGAAGTATTCAGTTTTGATCCAAGAATAAACGTCTCTTTCCATTAGTTTTTATTTCCTCTTCTTGCTGCAGACAAACCCAGAATATTACAAAGGGCAAATCCATGAAACTTTCTCTAACTTTCCCTCCGGGGAGAAAGCAGGCTTTTTCATCTTAAAATGACAGTCATTCAGTTGTGCAAAAAGTACCTTTCATTTCTGTAAAAGCCACCACATTGAAAAATCTAAGCTGACCTGTTGTGTCAGGAGAGAAGGTGAGGATGTATTTGACTGTAGCGTGCCTGTGTAAACTCACAGTTAGATTTAGACATCACCATGTATAAATACAGTCTCCATGGGCAGAGATTTCTTTTTTGCTTTCAATGGAAGCACACCCAAACTAACTTTTTTTCTGTTATCTCTGGATACAGCAAGATTTACTATGTTATGTGACAGACCATAGTGGTCAGCTGCTCAAAGACCTTTTCCTCCATGAGGTCGCTCTAGTTTTGACACAACTGACCCAGAGCAGTGCCTAGTGCAGCCTGTTTGTAGCAGAGTTGACAAAAACAAGTAGTGCTCAGCATAAAGTTTTAAAACAGAGCCAAATACAGCCTTACAGGTGAGTTTGGAAGAGATCTGCCAGAATCCAAACCCTGTTCTACCACTCTACTTGTAACTAGCTGGTACAGTCTACACAGTGCTCCTGAGATTAATAAATATATAATCCCATATCCCACAGTCCATTACCACAGTGCTTGAAACACTTCCCATTAATGAAACACAATGCATGCAGGTAAAAATATCAATGCTTCTCATAGAGAGGAGGAAAAATGGAAAATATGTATTATATTAAAGCAAGTTTTGTGCTCTTGTGCAAAGTTTGAGGGAGGGGGAAAAATTTATTTCTCCAGGTGGTTTCTCAAGTGGAGAAAAGGATACGGTTCCTTGGCTACACTACCAAACAGAGGGTAACACTATACCCAAGATGTGGCCTCTAATCTAGGCCAAGGTGTCTTTTATCTTTCCCTTCTATCAGGAGCACATTCAGCAACATGCCTAAGCACAAATCTAACATCAAACTTATGAGTAGTTCTAGTGACTTTGCTCTTGAAATTTTGGTCAAAAGAATCGCATCCCATGTTTGTTTTTTGTCAGCATTGTTTGGGGTTGCACAGCAACCCATAGAGTCTTGTGCTCTGATTTTCCTCAACAATAAGAATGAACTCGTATGTGACAAAGAGATGAAGGTGGAGCTAAACTACGGGTAGATTGAACCCCTGGGAAAAATAATACAGGAAAACTGCATGTGATGAATATATGCATTGCAAACCCATGACATGGAAAGCAAACAAGCCAAATCACTTGAACCTTTGCAATAAAATCTCTTACCATTTCATAGGAATGCTTGTGACTGAAGTCAGTGCTGCAAAATACTGTAGGTGGAAGTGGAGCACTGGCATTATTCATTTCAATGAGCAGCTTGGTCAGTCTCTAGGTCTCAGTTTTTGGCCCTCTGTTGAACCAGCTTATGGCTGGGCACAGAAAAGCAGATGTTCAGTTTGTGTACTGTGTCTGGAAGGGACCTTGGCAGATACTAGGCACTCTACTTGAAAGAAGAAATTCAAATGGACCAAAGTCTCGTTCTTCTGAGTAGATAAACACCTGTTACCTACTTTTTCACTCTTTGAGTTGAAATGATCAAACTCATAATTCAGTGGGAAGTTTGTGTTTTTTTTTTTTTTTTAGGAAAGCTGCTCTATTTTCTATAGACTTATAAATTGTATACACTATTTATTAGATAAATGCAAGCATATAGAGGATCCTAACAGATTTATTACCATGCTTTAGGGTACCTTTGGCAAAAACCTGGTGTATTGGTTTCTACCTGGGATCTTGCTACCTCATAGTAAATGGAGTGTTCCTGGAAGGCCCTTTAATCTGGGGCGGGGGAGGAATAGCCAAAGAAATTAGAAGCTTGGAATGGGAGGTCTGTTGGTTTTCTGCTCTCATAAATTGCCTGCAAAACACACGTGGCCCTTAAAGGGCTGTGTTGGGGGCAGAACTCCCCTGGCAGAGCAGCACCACATGTTTCTGCTCACCCATGCACTCCGTGCAGCTGCACAATGTATCGTGTAACGCCATCAACTGCAAGCGTGCTGGCTTGCCATTCCAGTGGGGCCCCAAAAACTGTAAATAGCAGTAGGCAAGAAAACTCCGCGAGACACGGCATCTGCTTGAGCCAACTGCCCAAAGCTCATACTCAAGCCATGAGATCTGACAGGTGGCCAGTCCTGGCCCAAGGCACTTAGTTTGCACAAGGTTCTTGCTACAGTTGCATACCCTGATATTGAGTCCGGAGCCAGATTGTCTACGATGTCGCTGTGGCTTCCTTGGGGGCTGAGGAAGCACTGTGGCCTTCAGACCAAAGGCCACATTCCTTGTAGGATGCTGAGAATAAATGGGGCTCCCAAATCTTGTTGACATTGCATCAGAAGAAAAATCTTCTGATGGGAGGAAGGGTCACACAGAGTGTGTGCAGTTAAGACTTTAGCTTACACTCCAAATTCTGTAATTGAGAAAGGCCTTGATTGTATAGTCAGAACTGTTGTACAATCTATACCTAACCTTGCTTACCCTCTTAACATGGTGTTGTGCTCACCTTGTCCATGGAGTCATCCCACCACCAGGTGATGTCCCATCCCGCATAGTGTCATGAAGCTCCTGCTGTGTTTCCACCTTGTCTGTCTTGCCCTGTCTCCAGGTGGCCCAGCTAATGCCACAGGGATCTACAGGGATCTCTTTATAGCAGATGAGGACACTGCTATAGAGCCAGCAGGACTACCTGGTTGAGAGTGTGTGACCTTGAGTAATTCACCTGTAAGGTCTATCAGGTCAGCAGGAGAGCATGAAGAAGCAACGTTGAATACTGTGCTGTGACAGTACAAGGGCAGTAATTAAGGGTGTTTTCTCCGGTCTGCTTTTTTGCTTCCATCTCTTTTCAAACACTACAAGGAAGCTACATCTGAATCACTGGAATGTTTTCAGTAATAGTGTCTTAGGCAGCCAGTAGCATCCCCAATCTTCATCTTGAACCATTGCTGCTGACTGGATGCTGAGCTTCAAAAGATCCAAAGACTAGAAATAGCAAATGGTAGTGACTTGGGCTGTGTAGCTTTGAAGAGGACTTGCCCTAGTATTGCTGGGCAGCAGCAAGGAATGCTGTAAAGAAGAAACACTATATATCCAATGTCTGCCCTGCACGCAATAGAGACCACAGTTTTCTCTCTGGACACTCCTGTTCACATCCAAGTGGGCAGGAGGTGGGTGGAGTGCAGCCGGGAGCTGTCAGAGCCTTGGCTCTGCTCCCCTGAGCTTCTTGCAAGAGTAACAGGCCAGGCATGAGACAAGAGATAAATTAATTTACACCTCTCCAGTGCTATGGGAACATACCTTCTGTTGTGAAGCAAGAGGAGGAGGAGGAGCGGTGCTGTGCTTCTGGGGGCTTCTGGGAGGCAGGATGGGAGCCAAGGGAAGGTTAGGTTAGGTCTGCTGGCCCAAAAGGCACTACCTAGACATGTGCATCATTTGTTTTACCAAAACTGATGAGAATGTATAATTATAGTTCAATCCTTCACTGTTCAGTTGTCTGACAAGTTTTTGTTTTATGAAAAGGTATGTTCACATTTTAAAAAAAACACCACCACAACTTGGGAAAACTATGGCATTTTACATATAAAACTGTTTTATTTTGTGTGAAATTTAACTGGAATGATCTTAATGACTTATGTAAAGTGAAATATTGGGTTTTCCTTTTTCTTTCTCTTTTAGCCCTGGTCTCACGCAGGCATATTAATCATTATTTGCCAAAATCACACTGTTTGCTTACAAGGTACGAAGGCTTTTTAGACACTATAATGACAGCTTTTGATTCACTTGATAATATTTAGAATAAGCCATAAAAGCCAATCTCTGAACGAACAGACCACTTTTATTGGCTTTTAGTGCTATTACTGCTATCATAAGTGGTAAATTGGCCTAATGCAAGTAATACTGCTGTGTCATACTGTAAAAACTGCTGCTTAGTTTTATATTTTATTTATTTTTCATGAAAAAAATTTAAGGTATGGAGACTGTCCTATCCTTCTACAACTGTTGGTGATTCTCTCTGAGCAAGAGCTGGGAAGCCTTCTGCTGTTGGGACTTTCTTTGCTTAGTGATTACCAACTGTGATGGGACATGGCTGATCATAAAGTTAGGGATCAAGACTGTGAGTAAAGTGAATATCTACCTGAAGCTCATAGGTTATTTATTTAAATAATAAATTAGAGAGAATTATTTCATAGCTGGAAGCTAAAATATTTCAAATACTTTCTTAGATTTCTTTGTCTTGTTTTGTAATAATAGCATTTAAAAAAATATTAAACATTTAAAATAGCTAAAGATGACAACACATTTGGTCACAACTTCATCTAACTGGAATGACTACCTAGTGCCATATTGCTCCTGTTCTTCTTTTGACTTTTTGTCCTGCCTCTCACCCTCTTTTCTATTGTTTTGCCCACTCCTGGATTATAAGCATGGATTTCAGAGATTCAAAATTCCAGTAACATACAAATTTTCTTTTAATCAGGAAAAGAAAAGTTTACTATAGAACTTTATTTGGTTTTGCAGTATTTATATATGAGGGAAATTGTTTGGAAGAAGCAAAGTGAAGAGGCTTACATTTAATTCTGAGTTTCCATTCTTTTATCTCCCCCTTTGCCCGTGTACGATCAAACTGGGCTCTCTTCAGACAGGAATATTGATTTACCAACTGTGATGTAAATTTAGGACCACCAGTCAATCTTAAAGCCACTGAATTTCACCTTGGTCTGAATCAAATTGAGAGTTATGACACACATAATAGCATGGATTTTCCAATGTATTAGGCTTCTGTTAAGCAGTGAGAGAGAAGCTGTGATTTAGCTTAGTGTTGACTGCTTTGGCATTCAATGAGTGTGCAGAGCAAGAGCAGAGCAGCTCACATGGTGGAAAGCTGAAAGAACAGCATCTGATAGAAGTGCGTTACACGAAGCAGTCCTACAAAACTGATTACCTGAGGATGCGCTCTGTTTTTCTAAGACTCCTCTCAACTCTTTTCTAAGGTCTATGTGGTAATAGCGAGTGTCACGCAGAGAACCAGCGTGAAGTGTGAGTTAACAGAGTGAAGTTAACCTTGAAGACCCTTTTTCTGACTGTCAGCAGACAGAAGTTGGAGAACTTAAGGAGGCTAGAAATGGGAAATACCTGGTATTTCTTGGTTGGGGGGGGGGGGGGGGGGGGGGGGGAGGGGGGGGGGGGCGGGATGGGAAAGGTGTAATGTGTCTTAAATTTAGCTAAAACTTGAATAATTCAAAGCCAAACATAACTTCATTATGGTATACTATGTGGCCATTAAAAAATTAGGCTTTTCTTTGTTGTTAGACTATCTGAGAAGTAATCACTAATTTTACTGAATGCATGCTAGAAATAATTATTTACTTTTAATATGCTGAGGGACCTGGAAAAATAATATTCCAACTTTAATTTTGGCATTCAAATATTTGTGGGTATGTGATAGCATTTTGGCACATGTGTTAGTTGCCATGGGTATATAAAAAACCATCCAATATGGTGTTAAAAGGGCTTAATCCCTTCTTAAGATAACTTTTTTACTCCATATAGGCATATTTCAGAAAGAACAACATAATTTGTCAGTAATCAGTTCTCATGTGTTGCAACACTACCATGGCAATGTTTGTGTTTTTCTGTAGAGCACTACAGTGAGCTGTGCCTCTACTTCTCTATCTCTGGAGCCCACTGATATATTCAGAAAGAAGTTTTTCTTCCTGCACGTATTTCCGTACTGTATATATTCATTTATACACGAGACAAGAAAACATTATCATGTTTAACTGCTGCAATCATAAGCACGTTAAGTAGACAGATAATAAACAATCCATCTGAATTTATGATTAAGTTAATTGTGTTTTTCTAAAGTGTTTATTCAGATTAAAGACTGAAATTAGAATGAGACTACGTAATCAGGAGACCCTGAAAGAGTGTTTGACTCCTTTAAAATAAAAATAACTTAGTTTAGTGGGGTAGATCTCTATACCACTTAAATATGGCTTAGGTGGTAAAAAGGCCTTGTGCACTTATCTTCAAAGAGATGAATCTCCGTTGTAGTAAGAGCCATGGAGAAACTCAGCTGACACAGGGGGCCTCAGCATCTAATTTTTATATATGCCCTTCTGCCCAGCAGGAACTAGATTCAAGACATGCAGAGGACCAGCCGTAGGCTCATAGGAGAGGTGAGGAAACAAGAGGAAGTAAAATAGGAAAACCATTGTAGGGAATGGGAAGAAGGACCACTCCAATATATTTGTGGCTGCTCCACTTGAATTGGGCACTTCTGCCAGCCTCTGCTGCTGAGGCAGAGTTGGAAGAGATGCTCTAGTCTCTTCCTTCCCATCTATGTGAGTGAGATCCCTGCTGGTGAGGGCAGCTGGTGGATGGGGCACAGCCCTGGCTCAGATCCCTCTCTGCCTCTCTCAGTGTGGTGAGATTGCCTGTCAAAGATTTTCCACTTTTTTCCTGAATGGCAGAGTACTATTCCTAGCAAGGACTAGAGCTAATCTCCTGCCCTTCCTGCGGGTCTATAGCATCCTTTCTTCTCTTTAAGCATTGAGCTCTAAGCTGTCTGTCCAGACATATACACTTGGGAATCTCCAAACCATGAAACCGTATAAGATATCAGAGTTTTCTTCTGGAAAGTGTGAATTTGAGTCCTCTAGTACAACCATGTGCTCTCAGTCCTGATCTGAAGTCCCAGAATTACTCACTAATCACTGAGCTGTTCTGATAAGGGGTTTATGGCCAGTATTTCATTATTGCACATTTAGAGCAGTCACTCTTAATGTCTTTCCATTTGGATTTAGTTCTAAATACTTATTTAAAAAAAAATAGATGGAAAAAATAATTCCTTTGAACCTCAGCAAACAAGGAATATTTAACTAATTCCACTTCTCTCAACTTTTCCTATGATATCTTTCACAAGTAATAGATAACCAGTATGCCCAGGATTTAGTCCATCTACTGCATTTCGTTTTGAGTACTTGGAAAGAGTTGTATTTTGGACAATGATTGTAAAACGTCAGTGAGAAGGGAGGCCTATTTTTTTCATGACCTAATTATCTTTAATCTAAGTACTTCATTGAACCCCTTCAATACTAAGGGTGTTCTTACACCTCTACAGGACTGCCAGCCTGGCTCTATATATCAGTGTAGAATCTTGCAGGCCTATAAAGAACCTGCTGAAAACTGGCACTAAACTGCTTACATCCATGATTACCCTGCCTTCAAGCTCAGGGTAAAAGTAAACCAGGTCTGCATAGTGGTTGTTTTGATGGGATTTCTACCAAGGAATTAAGTTCTATAAATGAATCAGATGCTCATTAGTAGGTTTGAAATACCTGTTTTTCATAGCTTTTAAACATCTAAACCCCAATTATATTCAAAGGTGTTACTGTCTCCCTCCAGAAGAAACTGGTAATAACACCAAGGACATTTGCATTACTACTCCAGATTAAAAGAAATAAGCTTTCAGAAATGAGCTTTCAGAAATGAAAGCAAAGTTGACCAAAGAAATGGATATTGGACTCCAATTCTACCTTGAAGAGAAGCAAACCACTGTGAATGAGATCCAGGTCTTGGAATCTAAGGCTGTGATACTGTTTGATTGTATATCCTCTCCCTAAAAGTTATGAGGCTTCTGAAATACTTATTGCTTTTATTAGTACTGAATTTTCTTTATCATCCACCTTAATTCTGTTTAGTACAGGCATCTTTCTGGCTTGTGTTGCCCAAGGGGAGACCCATCCTTTTTCACCGACCTTGGTGCCTGCAGAGTTGTTGCTCTCACATATTCTCACTCTTCTCTCTGGCTGCAATTGCACAGGGTATGGCTTTTTTTTTTTTCTTTCTTAAATATGTTGTTCCAGAGGTGCTGCCACTGTTGCTAATGAGGTTGGCATTGGTCAGCAGCAGATCTGTCTTGGCCAGCATTGGTTCTGTTGGACATGGGGGAAGTCTTCCAACAGCTTCTTGCGGAAGCCACCTCTGCAACCCCCCTGCTACCAAAACCTTGTCATGCAAATCCAATACAGCCATTTCAAGTAGGAAGCGCTTGGATATGTGGGTTCTGCTCTAACATGTATGTTGCTTAGAAAATTCAATAACTAATAAGGGTCTATATTGTTATTCCATGTTTTGCTTTACTGATACAACTGAGGGCAAAATTCTGAATTTTGCAAAGTACAGAATTGGTCTGGAAAACTTCCAAGGGGGATCAATGAAATATCTTCAAGTCTTCCCCTGCATTGGCAGTTCAAAGAAATAGATTTTCTTTTCCTTTGTGGAACAAATTTACTTAAGGTAATCCAACCTAGATAAACCTTCACTTATATTTTTACAGTCAAGATCCAGGATAGGAATGTGAGTTTTAACTCTACTACCCAGAGAAGTACCACTGTCTCTACTGTACATCCATTCCACTTTTGTGGCAGTATTCAAAGTCATCCATCTCCAAGGATGCTCCAGTTCAAAGATCAAGGACCATTCAGTTTATAAAACTATAATTAGGAGTGGTAAGCTGGGACCATTGCAGATTTCATATACTCCCTCTCTGTTGGAAAAGAGTCTTTAAATCTGCTGTTTTACAACTTAAAGGAAGGCTTGTCTTGATTAATTCATTTGGTCATAGTCCTGAAGCTGACAAGGCATCTTCTAGGAATTTAAGCCCCCTGGGATCCCTGTCATCAGTTTTTAAGCATGCTTTTGTGTGTGTGTGGTGTTCTTATCTGGAAACAGTCTGCTTGAATTACAGCATTCATCTTATAAGCATTTGGCATTTTCTGTTACATGAAACTGAGAGGTATTTCTTTGCTATCAGTCTTCTATAAAGCTTTTCAATCCAAATGACTTAATTCAGGCTGGAAGAGAGTGAAAAAAGCTTCTGGATCCAAGTGAGGAAAATTCAGGAAACGAGTGTCCAAGTGTGTATGTAAAACTGCATTTATTGACATCTGAGTCCTTTTTTTTAAAAAAAATTCTAAAAACATCATTTAGCTCCCTAAACACAGGGATGTATTTATGTTCTGTTCTGATCAGAACACCCTCCTGAGAATAATCTCCCTCAAACCAAAGTTTGTAGCCTTGTAACAGTTATTCCAGATCCTGCAAAACAGGTAAAAAGGTGGAAGATTGTGAAGGAACTGGGAGATTCCCCAAGTGTCTCCAGGACAACTCCCCTTCTGCAAAACCAGTCTCGTGGTGTTATGTCCTCCCTGCTTTATTACTTCTTGTAAAAGTCTCTTAAAGCTCCCGGGTAACCAGTGAGAGGGATGTGCTGGGGAAAAGGCATTTCTGAGTGCTCTGAAAAAGGAAGGTTTTGCTATTATGCCCAGGAACATAACCCCAGGACCAGGCTGTGAGTTGTTTTGGTGTGGTGCAGGTCAAGAGAGTCTACCGCTGTATCGGATTTCTGGGATGTACCACTAAGAACTGTGGTACAACCTCACCCAATGGGATTACTTCTGGAATAAGGTATTATTTGAGTACTGTGAATAATGTCACTACAGCCAGGTCTATGATATGAGTAAATCTCCCTTTTCATATGAACTGCAGTCCTTGGAGGGGTGAAATATAATCCTGAACAGAGGCTCTATTTACCACTTAAGCCCTATTTTATGGTTTAAGTGCTGACCTTGTACTGACCCTCAATACAGGGCTGAATTTCACCCTACAGCAAAAATCTGCTGGCTAGAGTAGCCGATTAAAGAAATTGGGGCTAGACTTTTTACTATTTGCAAGACAATGAAAACAGGCTTATTTTAGACAAAAATGTTTCTGATTTATGAGAATTTTAGTGCAGAAAGGGGCTATTTTGGAGAAAGTCTTGAGATTAGCATTTCAGTTATATTTTTGGCAGGAGAGCAAGGAAGCCATTTCATTAACTTTTCCCTGGAAGTTATATATGGAGGGCATTTGTGTACACAGCTGGGCAGCATAAAACAGGAGGGCTTTGTGTGAAAATATCCCAAAATGAAATTTCATTTCTGTCCAACTTGGATGTGCGTTCCTGGGCTGCCGTGGCCAGTTTTGAATGAAACCATTGGAGGGCAGCATTAGGCCCTCACACATTTCCCCTTGCATTTGGAATGGATGCAGAAATAGTGAACAGACCACTGCTGGCCCCTGTGCAAAATCAGTGTCACCTTTTACAGCTTTATGTCAGGCAGATAAGCTCCTGCCTGCTCCCACATATCCATATGGCTGTAATCATCAAGTGATACCAAGAGATTAAATGTTTGTAAGGAACTCCAAAAGCCACATGCTGAGGCTGGTGTGAATTTAGCTCTGCTTTGACCTCCCTTTCCACCAGATGGCTGCTAATCTGGCACTAAATCACTGCCATGGTGGAAAGAGCTCTGGTCCATGTGGAAGAGGCAGTTCTGTGTTCGTGGCTGTGCCGTGCAAGGTGGGAGCATCCCTGAGTCAGCCCCTAGGAGTGATACTAATCGTTGGGTACTGCATTTCTAAAGTCCTGTCTTCTGTAGCTTTCCAGATTTCTTCTAAGAGCCATGCTTGATTAGGAGCCCACAGAGGTGTTTCTTGTTTGGGGTGTGATGGTTGGCTTATTGAACATCCTGTGGGTGCATGAAACAGATGGGGACACAGGCCCATGCAGAGGAGACTTCTTTAATATTATGTTCAAATTTCATCGGTCATTCTTTACTTATACATGCATATTCATATGCTTTGTCATTTATGTCACTTTGTGCATATCAGGGCAAAACATGTATAAGTGGAGATAACGCATGTGCTCAGGATTCTTATCTCAGTTTTTCAGGGCAGAAGTGCAGATACCTGCAAAAGTCTCTTTGCAAATGAGCCCCTGTTGCTTTCTGCCTTGATGTTTTGTAGGTCTTAGCATGGGGAACTCTCCATCCAAAACTGTCCCTCATCTTCAACCACGAGCTCTTCCCCATGGGAAGAAGCAAGAAGAGAGAACTTCCTCCACTCCTACACAAAATAGGAGTCATTGGCTGGCTTTATTCTTATGTCCCAGGCTTTCATTGGGTTGGTTCTCATCAGTGCTAGGGTCAGACAGTGTCTATTTGTATACCAATTCTGGTTAATTTGCAGTGATGGTCTGATGCATGCCCTCCAAACACAGGTTTTCTAACTTGTTGTGTGGTCTTCAGAAATAATAGCCCTGAGGAGTGTGCCATACTATCAGAAAAGGTTGCTGGTATAAATTCTTCACCTTAAGACATCTTGAGATGGAACTGTGATCGCTTCACCATCCTCATTTGCACTCCCAACCCAAGGAGTCTCATGTTGTCTGCATCCTGACTCAAGTGTTCAGTACTTTAGGAGGTACAGAGATATTTTAGGATTTAAAGTCTACCAAACCTAGAGCACCCACTTGCCAGTCTGCTTCCCTGTTTACATTATCAGTAATAATGTTCTACAAAAAATGGTTTGTAGGGTAAGCAAGAAATAAAAGGAAAGGGAAAATGTGCCAATGTCTGTATTTTAAAAATACAGTTAAGGACCATGATTATATAGATGTTTCTCTCCAAGACTGCTGGGTTGTGTAGTATTATTTTTTCTGTATCATCTTAGATTGCCATCAATCTTCTGGTGCGCTTGTGCCAGGGGTGTGGGAATGCAGCAGTGGGTGCAAATGACTTACTGAGAGGTAGAGGCATGAGTAGGACCATTTATGCTTTTCCTGCTGATACAGTAAGATTCAATCCTAGGTGCCTGGCCCAATGTCATTTTTCTATAGTACTTTTCACAAAGCTGATTTGGTTTCTGTTTTGCTTTTTTGTCTTCCAAAACAAGTAGAAAATAAATAACTGGCAGCCATATTAAAATCCTCCTCCCCACTTTTCTGGTAAAACAGATTCTAATGTTGAAAGTCAACAAAAAAGTAATTGGTACCTTATTTTGATGTTGACCTGCTGCACTACCAGTCCATGAGCTATTACTTTGCAAAGCATTAGGAAAAAAAAAGAAGTCGAGGAAAGATACTAAAGCCACAGCCTAGTCTATATTTTTTGTTTATTTCTGATACGATGTGGTTCGTGATTGTTTCTTTTAGAAGGAACAAATAATCAATACAAAGCCATGAATAAAAATAACTTTTCTTTAAAACTGGATGCTAAAAGAACATATAGTCTTCTTACTGTGCCTGATGGAAACAGTACAAGTCTGTTCTCCACAATTCATTGTTTATTGGAATGCTTGAAATCTATACATGAGGTATTTTTAAAACATTTAAACATAGAAGTTAAGCTTCTGCTCCACGCAATTTGGTTCACCATATTCTAAAAACCCACTGCGTACCACAGAAGTGCTTAAAGCAAAGAAACATCAACAAAATTTTTTTAAAAAGCGAACTTCAATATAGGGTAATATCCATATTCTTATCTCAAAGAAAACTTCCTTTTAGTTATGAAACACATTTCAGCTATTTATTGACTCGGCTGCTGCACAAGACCTTCAAGGCCAATTCTGCTCTGTGGCACTTTAGAGAGAAGAGGTGCCAATAGACAGTTTGGCTTTTCCTTAGAGAGATTAGCTTCTCCAAGTAGAAAACAGTCAAAATGTTACCAATGATCCAGGAGCTCTGGGTGGTGTCTTTACTTAGGAAGTGGAAAGCATTGTGAATAAGCATCACTAAAGGGAAGTGAACTCGGGAAGGTACAGGTGGAGAGATGCTACCTGGCTACTGGAGAAGGTCTGGACCAAAGGATAAATAACCCTATAGGACTCTGAGGGCCCATGCCATTGGTCTTGTCCTACTCAGAGGTGTGGACCAGTTTAAGTTCCCTGTACCTTTGTACTGCTTGTGCAAACCTCTCGTGCTCTACTCTATTCTGATGGAATAGAATGTAATGCCTTTGTAATGCCTTAAGAGTTTATGTCAAATAAAACTTTCCCAGGGATGCAAGAACATCAGAAAAAATGAGCTTTCAGGTTACTGTGAATTGGGTAATCTAGGCCTTTCTATAACTTCAATTCAGTTACCTGATTTCTGTTTACAAGTTAAAGGATCAGACCCAGATCTCACCCAGCTCTATTGCTCTCTGTGATGCTCAAACTGCAAATCTTCTGTTTGTAGATTTTTTTATTGTGTTTTTTTTTTTTTAACTGAAGTTAACTGACACCTTGCAAGTGGAGGCTTTTGTGTGTCCAGCCAAAAGCCGGCATGTTGGCCAATCAGCTCTGCTCAAGTGTGCAATTCTTTCTGCCAAAGTGCTGCATAAACAATGACGACTGCGAGGCAGAGACATTAATTTAGGCCTACTTCATTGCAGACCCTCTTACAGCTAAATGATCTAACCTACAATTACTACATGATCTTAAAATAGTGATACACACTTTAGAGATGACATAATAGTGGCTATAAATGAGCATTTTCCTCAATACCCCCATAATTAATGTTTTCAAAATATGAGGTCACTTGTTGAGTCTTCCCCAAATACTTTTGTTAAGATTAGATTATAACTCTTCTCACTAAAAAAACCTTAATTTGCACCTAACCACAGATATTTAATTTTCATCGCATGCATCTTGAAAATCTGAGACTTTATTTCATGTTCTTTTTGTGTGTGTATGAAATAAAGTAACTCTGCCACGACCAACTAACATACATAAATACGTAATAAGCTATGAAAAAACTTGACAAATCAATTTTTCCAGCAAGAAATATGGCCTAAGAACTCTTCTCCTTTATACATACAGGCATGAGCGATAAGAAAACCTTTACAACTTTGTCTATCTTCTAAATAGTTTAACTAATAAAATGTAGCATTTGAAATACCAGTACTTAACACAAATTATTCACTTAATACCTGCCATTTTTCAGCCTTTAAAACTGGAAAAGTCTCCTATACTTATTTTTTTATAACTTCTCTTTTTCTGAGAGTTTATATTTCATAAACCGTTGACAGATACTACTTTATTCTAAGATAACACACTGCCAGATCCAAAGATTCAGGGCTGATCTTTACTCATATTTGAGAAAACAAAACAAATATTAATCCAATTCAGCAATAGCTTGAGTTAACAAACTTTTTATCAGAATTAAGATGACAGTCCATACTTTGTAATGCCTTAAGAGTTTATGTCAAATCAAACTTTCCCAGGGATGCAAGAAGACCAGAAAAAATGAGCTTTCAGGTTACTGTGAATTGGGTAATCTAGGCCTTTCTATAAGCAAATGTACATGCACGTTTTGTAGAAGTCCAAGGTATGGAATTCATGTGGCAGAAATTACCGGTCATATTTAAGCCTGTAAAGTATTATAGTTCTTTCTTTGAAAAATAATCTTTAATAAATGAGAAACATCTCTGAACACAAAACAGTAACTAATAACTCAGTAATGTAACTTACCTTTCTTCAGCCAAGAAATATTTTGCTTGTCATTTTCAAAACTTTCTGCTGGTTTGATTTTTATCTTGTCTGTCTTGGTTTCTGACATCTGAAGAGGAGAAAAGAATTTTGGGATGTCAAGCTCTTTTACAGAAAATTTCTGACAAGGAAATATGTTCTCTGTTTAGGTTCTTGTTATAATAAATTGTGATTATTTACATATACACTTTTTTTCCCTGCAGATTATTGATACTAGGTAATACCTCAGTAGTAAAATTTATGTTCCTTTCCTAATGTTGATATGTTTATCAATATTACATAGTTGTTGTTTGTAGATGGATTCTTTTGTAATGTAACTATACATCATGAAATGAGTGATATGCACAAAGCATGCTGGTAATAGATGTACATATAACACACAGAATAGATACGGTCTGGCTAAAAAGGAGTCATCCAGTCTGCCTGTTTATTGTGGTTCAAAGTTGCGGTAAAGCCTGCTGTCAGAGAGGTATAATTATGTAAACAATGATAAATATTTATAAAGGCAACTTGAATAAAGTGTATCAAAAAAAATTATAATCTTTATGGCCACTTGAAACAATTTATTTGCTGTAAAGCAAAGAATCACATGCAAGTTACAGTACCTGAGGGTATTGTGTATACAGTAGCTATCAGCCTGAACACGGTGGTTCACTTCCATTGCCTGCTAGGAATAAGATTAGGCTGTCCGGGCTTCTTCTAACTGCTTTATATTTTCCCTGAATCCAGTTAGCTAAAGCATTTCTCTATTTTTTTTTATTTTTTACCTGTATCTTCCAACCGGGGGTGAAAGCAGCAGGGTTCAGATGGTGAGGAGGAGGGAGAGGAGTGCTTTTGTCCGAATCCCTCGCTGTGTGTTGATGTCCAGCATTCCCATACACTGACAAAACCGAAAGGATGAGCAGTGCACTCTCTGCCTGCCTGCTGTGTGGTGCTAGATTTGTCTTGCTGCCAGAATCAGCCAACTTATTGCTGAGGGTTTTTTTTTTTTTCCTTCCTCTTTTTGTTTGCATGCACTTCTAGAGCTGGCTAGGGCAGGGAAGGAGGGGGGTCATCAGCATCCCAGTGCTAGTAGAGGGGTAAAAAAAAAATAAATCAATCAAAAGCTTTGCGGAAAGAAAAATTGGTTTGGAAAGGTTATTACTGCAGTTCGTCACCCAGTGAATCTGCAGGAAGAGGAAGAAAATAAAAAGGGAGCCAGGAAATTAAAAGTGACAAATCAGGTAAACGTGTCAATGTTCTGGTGAAATAGAAGATACTGAAGGAATGTAGAAATTAGACCTAAGAGTCTATTTACAGCTGCCACTTCGGCAAAGAAAAGATCTAATCCCTTGGTGAGCTGAGTGCTGTGACTCTCCAGAGCTCGGGAGGGTGAAATCCAGCACCACCAAGGAGGGCAGGTCTGCAGAGATGACCACTCCTTACCTCCACTGCATCAAGGTTGAATGGTCTCCAGCAGGGACAGCCTTTGTGCTAGGCGGGCTTGAGGGTCAGCAATGCAGAGGGAACGGGGTGACAGCCTGGACACCCCCAGACCTTGAAAACACTAAGAACTTAAGGTTATTAATTGGCTTTAAAAAAAATCTCTTGCCATCGTTAATAGCAATATTGCCCTAATATGTGTAGGATTAGAGTCAATACCAAAGAAAACAAGATTTTAGGGTACTTTAAAAAAGTAAGAAGCAACATCTACAGGACAAAAAGAAAATGTCAATCGGTATCCCAGAACTGAATTTTGAAAATGTTTGTTGCAGAGCACATTCAGAACTACTCCGTTATCTTACCTCTTAAGCAATATTTACAAAATTTCAAGCAGTATTTGTCACCAGATACTATAATCCAAGATCCCAGTGCTTAAGTGTGGCCAATAAATAATAACATATTCCCTTTGTTATGACAATTATCTTCCTCTACTCTCCCCATCACATGTCATTTCTTACAAGAAAAAAATGTTTTCTTTCTCTTTCTAAATCTCCTGTGCCAACATGACTGAGATTCTTCTACCATCTTTAGTTAATTGTGAATTGCATGGTAAGTGCCTACTTACATCTCCAAATTGCAATGATTAGTCTTGCATGGTTTGAAAACCTATTTTAAGCAGGGTACTTTGGGAATAATTGCAACCACAGGGGGGAAACATCTAGGGCTAATATTTTAAGATCTTTGTTCCATTCCCCTTGGATGCAGCTTTGAGAATCATGTATTTTCAATTGCTGTTCTCTTCTTTATCTCAGAAACACTTACCTATTTTTTCCATGTTGTTGTTGTACCTGCAATGCTTTAAATTTATCAGTGGTGTTGATTCTTGAGCTGGGTTTGTCAGGGCAAGCTATAGAGCTCCTGGTGGGTCCTCATAAAATCAGCTGGGCTCCATACACATCAGCCAGACCTACCTGGTTGCAACTTGGACCTGATGCTACTGTGCATTTCAGAGGCACTGTTTAAAATTAAGATAAGGGTTGTTTCCAAAACAAACTAGAGAAAATTCTTTCTAAATTCATTCAGCGCCTCCTCCCTGTTTTTCTAGAGACTTTGTCAAAATCCTAATGTCTCACAAAGAAACAGTCAAGAAAAACCCCTCCAAAACCACAGCCCTGAAAACTGCTGCTGTTTGAAATTGTGTCCCCTGTGTGCCCTTAAGGGTGGTGGGTTTTTTTTCTGAGCAGGAGCTAGGAGTGAGTCCAGACTTGGCCTCCAGTGGTGCACAAAACCCGCACTGCTGACAGCCCATTGCTAAACGCATCCCCTAAGCCATGACTGTACTAACTTGAGAAAACCAAGCAAACATAAAGCTGCCTTTATACCTGTCCTTCCACAAAGATAATGCAGATTTCTGTTCTGAGATGGTCTCTTCATCTGCTGTTCTCAGCTGAGATGCCATGTAGGACCCCTCTGCGTGTTGGTAGAATCTGCAGAAGTTACCTAAACTTAATCTCAGGAAATAGCCCACCATCCAGTTAAGAAAACATTAAATGAGTTTCCTATTTGGAGTATTCTCCATTGCTGACATTTAATTAGTGGTCCTAATGTTTTCAATCCAAGAACATAAATGTAACTTTCCTTAATCTCAATCAACTCCTGTTTTCTACCGAGGCATGCTTCTGTGTGCTGTTTTTTTGCCTCATTTAATTAAGATATTTTGGATAAATGCATCAACAATTCTGTTTCCTGATCAATCAGTAGTTAAAGGAAAGGCAGGCTTGCCATGCATCCTGGGTGATGCCAGCCTTTGCAAATGAGGAAAAAAACATTATGAGAGAAGGTCATTAAAATATTGAGTAAACTTATTTCTATTAAAGCTGTAATTGAATTTTTAAAGCCATGGTTGGTTTTAAACACCAAACTTTAGTTTATGATTTGATAATTCATTTCACTTTTATTGGTTTTATTTTATAGCTATTAAATAGCTATGGGCCATCACTTGTTCCTTTTCCTTCCAGATTGTGAAATAGGGCATTTATATGGAGGATTAAAAAAAAAAAATCTAACATAGATGTGTTATCAATCAGTTGCCAGATAAATGTACTGTATCAAGTCTTGTTGAGATTTAAGAGTATACTTTTCTGCTCAACTGGGAGTGCATTCAAGTCTTTGCAGAGTTGGAGAACAATAAACTTTAATACACATCAAAGACGAGGAAAAATCCTCACTGTTGGTTCTAGCAAGTATCAAAACTGTCAAGGTGTTTTGGTGTGTTAATGTTGTCAGGAGTCCAGAATCAGATCCTGTCCTGAGAGAGGTTGTGTAGCCACAACTGGGAGAGCTTTTGGTAACATCCATGGGTACTGCATTTACAACACTGTATTTCACTGGTTGAAGTGACTTTTGACTTGATGATAGGAACTGTGTGTCCAGAAGTGTGAATTTTCCACAGCACAGCATTAGATCAAGCAGTTACTTCTTTCTTGCACAATCCAGGTAAAATTTAGTTGCTTGTCCACTGGCAAGTGGCGCTCTGTAGCTTTGGAATACCCTGCACTGCAGTAAATGTGGTTTAAAAAAAAAAAAAAGCATGATGAAACTATGCCTTTGCTCCCCTTTGCACCCTGGGGTGATCATTTCCAATAATAAAGTGAGTATAATGTGATGTGCCCTGTCAAAGTTAAGGAATCTTTTCTTGATCATGCATCTGTAGGTAGAATATTAAGTTGTGGGAACACGATATACAGCCAAATTATCCTGGTGATTACATGTAAAATGCATGGTTTTTTAGCCGAACCATCATGTCCTGTGAGTGCTTCAAATGCAAAACAGCCTGTTTATAGGGACTACCTCAAACTGGCACTGACAAATGATCTATATGCTGTAGAGGCTCTAAGCAGTACAAAGACAGTAGGATTTTACTTTCCATCACTCTGCTTCAGAGGTGCTCTACATAATATTTCAGTAACTCAGTGTCCTGCAAGGGGATACAAGGGGTTCTATTTCATTTTTCCTCACTGTGCCATTGTAGGTTAGTGAATGTCTGGGAACATGCTTAGACTGGAGGGATGGAATCATAGAATGGTTAGAGTTGGAAGGGATCATCCAGTTCCAACCCTCCTGCCATGGGCAGGGACACCTCCCACCAGACCAGGTTGCTCAAAGCCCCATCCAGCCTGGTCTTGAACACCTCTGGGGAACTTCTTTGGGCAAGCTCTTTCCGTGTCTCGCCACCCTCATAGGAAAGAATTTCTTCCTAATATTTAATCTAAGTCTTCCCTCTTTAAGTTTAAAACTGTTATCCCTCATCCTATCACTCTGCTTAGTGATAAAGAGTCTTTCCTGTAGGCCCCCCTTCAGGTGCTGGAAGGCTGCTATGAGGTCTCCCTAGAACCTCCTCTTCTCTGGGGTTAGCAAAGAGGGTTGCCAAAGGCAGTTAGCATAGAGGTCACTAATAATGTAGAGGAAATACAAATCAGATTAAGAATGCTCCATATTTCACTGAACAGTAAAAAGAGGGATTGCATGTCTTCCAGGAGGGGAGGTTACTTAGTGTCTGTGCTAGAAGGTGTGACGGAGACAATGTCAGGAGCAGAAGCTGAAGGACAAGTGTGAAATAAAGTTGGGAGGATGGTGCTGGGAGTGGTGCTGGGGAGGGGAATGCAGAGAGCATCAGCCTCTAACTCTGGAGCCACAAAAACCCTGTCCAGGCTGGGGAAGTGTCTCTGAATGCAGCACTAGGCTCTGGCCATTTTAACTCCTACCAGCAGCAAACTCTTAGAGACTCCAGTCAAAACTAAGGCCTGTAGTTTACAACTACTTTACAGTAACACATGAGCTACGTGTGCCTTCATATAGCCTGCCTTCAAGCTGAAAACCCTCCTGTGCTATTGAATGTTTTGTCCGTCGTGGGCTAAGTTCTTCATTATGTCTCTGTGTTCTGACTTCATAGATTCTTCTGTGTTGTCCTGACATTTAGGTGGGCCCTTTTGGGCAGAAAGTACCTTCAATCCAAGAGATCTGAAAAAACCCTGACAAATAGTGTGTTATTGTAAAATTTGCCCTTTTTAATGGTTTGGTGCATTTGGGAAGGAGGGTGGGTCCCTTGGGGGATCTCTCTGTGCCAAGGGACATTTGCTGCAGGAGACCTTTCCAGGCAAATATTTGAAAGTCTCTTGGGCATCACAGTAGAAACTGGGAAAAACTTGATGAAATGGTAAATAAGCTGAATAATGTAATTGCTTCATATCATAGTGTATGCTGGTGTAAGGAATGTGTGACCATCACATGGAGGGGGTGTCCTTTGGTAGATGGGTGTAACCAACAGTAGCTAAGACTTCTGGGGGTGTACAGAAGTTTGTATAAGAGGTGCAAAAAAATGAAGATTCTATCTTTGTTGCAACAGCTCATTACTACTGTCTAGAAACCTCGATTATTGCAAGGCCCCTCATTGCATATATTTACAGAAATCTTAAAGAATCTCAGGAGAACATTTACTCTTTATTTATCTCAATATAAGATTGACCTTCTGTGTGTCTCCTTGCCAATAGTCAATCTGTTCTTGCTGTCCCATGAAGATTACCCATCTAGGTACATGAAACTGCACTTTCAGGGATGGCATGTGTGCCCCCACAGGTTGTTCCTTTGCAGGAATCCATGAAAACCTTTAATCTCTCTCTTCATGGTTTGAGGAACTACAGAGGCATCTTCTTGAGTATCAGTTGACTTGTTTGTGTGCATAAGTACATGCATAGGACCATACAGAAAAATTGCTCCTGTATTCAGCAAGTAGAGGCTGTACACTGGGATTGCTGACAGTCAGATTAACACTGTCTTTAACGTTATTTGCAAGCCAGGTAGGTGCAACAGTGATTTGCTACATCTTCCAGCATATATAAAAAGCTAGTGCCAAATATTTTTTAATGAAGAGGAATCTGAGCACTTATGGATTCCTTTGCTGACCAGCAGAGCTTGACAGCACCTCTCTAAACAGCACTATTCCAGACAAGATGTCAGCGAAAGCACTGAGCTTTTTAAACAGAGAGAAAACTGGTTTAAGTGTTTTCCCTTCATGCTTTTAAGTAAGCTGCTTCCCAACAGTGGTTGAAAGGCATTTGTTTTCTCGGAGGTGCTGAGTAGAGCTGAGGAGGAGGGGTTTTGTCTAAATTACGCTTATAAGAAAAAGACAAAATTAGACCTCTACCTTATTTTCAGGAAGATGTGAACACTTAGGTGGGCTCTCCCTTGGGTGCAAGAAACCTCAGGTCAAGGATTATGCTATTTTTTAGCTAGAGTGAAGCAGGTCTAACAGAAGAGACTAAGAAATTGTCCTAAAGGAACCGGTAGGTTGTTGGTTACAGGAGTTACTTGGGATCTTCCTTGTTAATGCTTCTATGAGACGTTCTGTAAAGGCATGTGATTTGAATTAGTGAAAGGAGGAAAAATTTTGAAGTTCTAAAGTTTTGTGGAAGAGGAAATGTTTCTTGCCTGCACACATACAACTGCAACTGAAGTCAATGTGAGCTCTGGGAGTTCAGCACCCTGGAAATAGGGCCTGATGTCTAAATGAAATTGAACTTCAAAAAGAAAAGTAGTTTTCTGGCCCTTTTGGAACCAAACAAAAAAGTATTTATTCTATTTGATCAGCTATTCATAAATGATGCCTTTGTATCTTTAAAATAACTACAAACCAAATTTAAAACTGGAAGCTCTCATCTTTGATGTTATCTGTAGATGAGATAGAGCTTTGAAGCACTAACAGAGACTAATTGGAACAGAATACCAATACAACTGTAAATTAATGGAAAACACAAGAACTGTTTGGAGCGCTATCACTCTAAACCAGGAACATTTCTTTTCAAATGCTATAGAATTTCAGGAAAATAGTGTAGTTCTCTGGAGTGTAGATGAAAGAGGAGAATTGTCTGATTCAATGTAGCATGATACTTCAAAAACAATCATAGGTTTAAAGTTATTTGTATGTATTCATTGTATTTTTAAGTATCAAATTCTTTCAAATGTGTAACAGGCTGGAGGAGGGTGGGGAAGGTGTGTCACAGATGAAATAGTATCACATTCATATTTTTATTTGAAACTGCTTTCCCCCCCCCTGTTTTGTTTTGAAGACAGCATTTCTTTCCATCCTGAGCTTGAAAAGAATTTGTCAAAGTTGCTGGAAGGGAAGGAAAAAAAAATAGTGCTATATATAGAAAGTAAGCAGGGGAGAATAGAGCAAAATTATATCTGCAATCAACCCTAGACCTGCACATAGATAATAAATTGTCATCAGTCCTAACAGTATGCAAGTGATACAAATGAGACTAAAATTTGCCCTGGAGTGTCAACTTAATTCTCATATGGCAAGCCTGCTCTGATGCTCTACAAGTCTTGGTTGGCTCATGGTGAGATAAACCAGGGAAGTGCAAGAATAGAGTGGAAATGTGCTTTTGAGCTATTCTGGGGTTTGACTTGCCCTGGCGCAAGCTCAGGCAGTGCTTTGGATGTGCTGTTTCACACTGTGGGCAACCTCAGACCCTAAACTGGGATGATCCTTTACAAGTTTGCTGAGGTAGTGAAAACTGTTTATGTGTTTTTGCGTCCTTGTTCTTAGTAGCGTCTGAAGGCACTGTGCTCTTTAGATCTGTCCAAGAAACCCACTTGATATTAAAAGAAAATTATTCTAATTGCTTAGCCAAGTACCCTGATATTAAGTGATGCCGATACTGAGGTTGCTCAGGCAACCTTATTTCTTCTCCCTCATTCATTAACATACTAGGTGATCATATAACTGAAGCTACTAATTTTTAGTTGAGACAAGGATTTGTGGAAGACAGTTTGTCCTACTATGGAAAACCCAGGGACAGGGTTTCAGAGAGTTTTTCAAATAAAGTGCACACTTTGCTGAAAATGTGAGGAGCAGGAGGTATATGTCAGTTCTGAAAAATCAAGCAAATGTGACAGAAATGATCTTTGAAGAGAATTCCTTTTCTGTGGGGCCCCACCATGGAAACCTCTGCCTTCTTGGGACCCTCTGCTGTCTTCACCCTCACAAAGGTTACCCAGGCAGCTCAGTCTCTATATGCATGGTCCCACATATCATTTCTTTAGCTGTGGTTCTCACCTTGAGCACCATCTCTCTGACCAGGGGGCTATCCACTGACTTCTGGGGAGTGGTCAGGTCTTTATCTTGGTTCAGTTGTGAAGCGCCATCTATCCTTGTCAAAATTGCAATCGCTATCATTGTTGATGCCATTGCCTAAGTATGTTTCAAACCATGGTGGCTGTTCTGTTTTCTCAACTGGTTTTCTACATGAATAGTCATTGGTTCTTAGCTAATCCAATAGTTGACTGCATTTTCAAATATTACCTAGGTGGTAGAACATAAGATTAGGGTATTTTTGTAAAAGTGTCCTGTGCAGTTTGGGTGAAAAGCAATCTGACACTTATTCAGCTGTGCTTAGTTTTGGTCTTGAAAACAAATGATGTCTCTTATCTGTAACACTAAAAAAATAGTACAGTATCAGCAGCTTTTGTTTTAATGCCTATTGCTTTTTCTTCTCGAGAACCTGGAATTTTGCAATTCTGTTAAGTGCTTTTTTTCTCCAATAAGTATTCTGCACAGTTGCTATATTTCAGTTAGGTTTCTCAGGGGATAAAGGCAGTAAAGAAAGAAAATGAATAAATAAACAGCTCAAAGTCTTGAGTGTCCAAAAATATTGCAGTATCTTGATTTGAATAATCGAAAGTTGAGACACTTATTTGGGTACATTTCATCACATCGAAAGCTTTGCATGCAAATCTGAAGTCTGCCTTTCCCTCCAATTCCTTTGAACATTTTCATTTACTGTTTTTTTCCGTTTTGTCTCCTCCAACAAAAGGGAAATTCTACACGTTATTTGCAAATAAAGTTAACAACTCCTTTATATTCAATGTAACAAAAAAAAAACAAAAAAAACACCACAACAAACCCATGGAATAGAATGGGGAGAGGGATAATCTTTCCACATTTTTGCAATATCTAGGTAAGATCCCTTGATTTTTCTTATTTTATTTCACTGCAGGAATATGAAAAATATCTACCTTTGTTTGATGTAGATCTCTTTCAGAATATGTTAAGCTGCACTTCTCTTAGTCTTATCTGGAAGTACTGAAAATAATTGATCTAATTAAAAACAGCAACAAGACCCCTGCTCTCAATCCTTTATTGGGAAATGAACTTGGGGGGGTGGGAGGGGCTTATTGCAGTCAGCCCAAATGAGAGCACTTTGGTGGACTTCTGTTTCTAATTAAACTCCACGCAAAGCCAAAGTTCAGTGGAGTCTGACTTCCCTCAACATCTGAGAATGCCAGGAGGGTTTGTTCAAATGATGTCTTTGGTCCAGATCTGTTTCTGTGTCTGATCACAAAACCAAGGAAAACATCATAGGGAAACTTGAATGAGGAGGAGAACCTCATTCCTACCATCCAACCAAGCCTTGATTCTTCACACAAACTGCTCTCCATAACCTCTTTCTGTCCAATCCTTTATTTCGCACCCCCCATTCCCTTCAGCTTGTGTCATGATCTAAAACCCTGTTGACATGAAATGCACTGAAAGAACACTTCTAAAATATCCTCAGATGCACCTGTATCTCCAGGTCTGTCCCAAATACATGGAAAATAAACCCAAAATCATCAGTTGGATAAGGTGGTGGTACAAATGAAGGGAGGTGGCTGGGTTTGGTGCTGTGCCATGCATCAGCAGGGAGCTTGACACAGCCCTTGGAGGAGATGAGTGGCATGAGTACATTGCGATGGGGGCCTCCAAAGACTCTCTTTGCCTGGCCCAGCTAGTTTGACAGTACTTAATTTTTAACATGTGGAAATTTCTGAAATGTGCGTCTTAGAATATCTGCTTAGCTTGCCTAGAAAGCTTTAATAATTAATGGAAATTCAGAGTTGAGGTATAGTAATGATTTATACGGGGAGCTGTCTTTACACAATCTGCTCTCAAAGCTTTCTAGAGTATTACTCTTAGTGTCTAATTAACTTCCGAAGAGTGATACCACTCCTTTCACTACACTGATTGATCAAGGGCTTAACTGCAAGTCATATTTTCCAAGTGATTCCCCAGTGTCCTCTCAGCTCTTATGAGTTCCTGCTGAGGAACAGAACTGTCTTGGACATCAAGAACTGCTTTCAAGTTTTTAGATATAGTGCCTCAGATGTTAGGGTTTTGCTGTTTAGCCCACGTAGCCATAGCACAGAAATTTCTAGTCTTTAGGTATGGCTTTGTACGGTGTGAGCTAAATATTCTTTTCCCAGTAGCAAGTCTTCCCGGTACGTCTTTTGGAGCATGTCCCTTTCACTCGTTGGGATTCACGGGGACAAAGATACAGTAATGTACTGAATTATACTAGAGTTTCAAGTAATGACTTGGAGCTAAGATGTGGTATTGCAAGTAGTTAGTACCATATCTGTTTTCAGACTGTTGGGCATTTTAGGAGTTTAAATAAATGCTGTGTGAGAATGAAAAGGAAAGATGACAGGACACGGGAGTGGAGGTGGTCTCTGCATTTCAGAGTTTGTTCTTACTGATGCTAAATTTTGGCTTTGCAAGTAACGTAAAGAGAGAGAGAGCCTAGAGAGCCACATGCATAGGAAACATCAAATGCAGCACAACTCTTTCAGACTCACTCTCTTTTGAAGAGTACAGCATTTTTCGTGTCACCAGAGAGTGCTGGGCAAAATGTACATTTTCCTAGTATATAATTCTTCATTTAAGACTGGCTTGTCCCACTGCTTCCCTGTTCCTTGCTCATAATCTCAATGGATCTTTTCGGTTTTGGCACAAATTACATTGTTATAAGTAACCAACATATTTTATAAATATTTCCACTTCCATAGCTATATTTCCATTTGATATTGGCAGCTCATCCTTATCTGGTGAAGCAGATGTTGAAGAGAGGCTGTTTTTCACAAGAAGCCCAGTTCTTTCTGGGCCACAGACAAACCACTCTGCCCACAGGACACCATAGTACCACTAACAGCTTTCTTCAAATATGTTAAGTTCTAAAATCTTGTCTTAATTCTTGTCTAAATTCTTGTCTTAATCAGCTGCCTCCCTGTTTATGGTGGTGAAAGAGTCTTCTCCAGCACAGGCTGCTCTTAGACCAGTACTGGGAGTGACATGTATTCCCAGGATATTCTTTTTTCATCCTTTGAACAAAGACTGTCCCTTTACCTTGCACCTAAGGGCTTTGTGATGATGGCACTGACTTTGGAGAGTGCATTCAGACTCATCTATAACTGACAGCTACCAGCTTGAGAGTATCTACTTCCTTAGGATCCAAATATCCCTCTGACAGGATTAATGGCCCCACCTTTTAAGAAATTAGCTATATCTTCATTTCCTCTTCCCATCCAAACAGCATTTCTGGTACTAGTAACATCAGCCAGAGCAAAAGAGGAGATAAAAGCACTGGTGGCAGTGTTCCACAAGTGAAGGAAGGTGTCATAAAGTCTTAGAGGACTCATCCAATGTTTGTATCAAAATTAATAACTGGTTTTGTCATTTAAATCAGCCTGGATCCCTAATGTATTTATCCTGAAACTTCATCAGGAAAAAGATAGGCTGAGAGTCCTACATTGCAACTTCTTAGAGTATTTCTGTGAAGGAAAATATTCAGTGTATCTCCACAAGCAGGGGCTGATAACTGAATTCAGGCATTTGGGGGATTTTTCTTTCTTTCTTTTATGGAGTTATGCTGTTGAAGATTCAGCTCATTCTGTTCAGGTATGAGTGAGTTTGGGGGATGCTTTGACAAATACCTTATGCTGGAGTTCCCCAAGGAGAGCTACATAGGGACAGATGCACATGTTAGTCTAGCATTTCTTCCAAACTGAAGCATTAAGATTTGGTGCAAATTACATTAAAGCTATCCTACAATCAGGCTTCAACCAAATTCTTACTTTATATCTGTTCTTTTATTAAAGCAGGTATCTAAAGAAGAAATAAGGACCTTCCCCAAACAAAATACCTAATTTTGACATCTGATTATCAATTAATGCTTCATCCTCCTACTTGTACTATTACTTTCCAAAAAAAGCAGTTTGTCATTATAAAAAATATGGTAGATTCAGGTGGAGTACAAATATAATTTATTCCAGATAAGAATGCATTGTCCAAGTATGAATATGTAATGCTGTGATTGTCTAATGTTCTTTGTTGGCCTAGTACTACCCTGTGGAAAGAGAAACCTAGGGTTAGCTTTTCTGCAGGTTTTGTAAAGCAAATCTGTTGTGAAAATCTTACCCAAAATCGGTTGCAGAAATATTGCCATGTACTCAGAATCATAGGTATGTTTCTTATATTTGATCTCTTAAGAGTATTTGAAGAATCCCTTTAAATATCTGGCACACCAGCCATACCAGTTTGATGTGTCACTATGGTGCCACACATGGTGCCTCCAACCTCTGAGATACTACCGATGAAAAATCTGTGCACCTTTGTGAAAAATAAGTATTTGCTGGGTACCAGTAAATATTAGCTCATGTAAGAAAGTGGTCTCTCGATGCAGATACCTGTATTTCGTGATGCAGATATCTTGTTTATCAGCCTACCTCCCTCCTTGTGTTAGAGCATAAAACTGGCTTGGCTTATAAACACAAAAAAGGTGGGAGGAAAACCCTTACAAATCCAGGCTTACAGTTGTCTTGGTGCAAATGAATAATTTTCAAATGCTCACATCCCAATTACGATGATTTTAATAATAAAATACATTGCCCATAGAGCATGATGTTAAATGTGTGCAGCTCTTTAGAGGAGAAGGGCTGCAGACAGCAACATTTAAATTATGGGGCTTCTCCAGGGTGAAGCTACAGAAGAGCTGATCAGTAAAGGAAGAAATCACTGCTCCAGTGTGTGTATGGAAAGAGGTAATAGGGATGCTGCTACCTGAGGAAAAGGGCAAGTCTTCTTGCAGATAAGGGAAGAGAGAGCTGTAAGGGGAGAAAATCATGTAAGGAAAGATTAGAGTTTTTTTAAAAAGTGGAAAATTATTTAACATTGAAGTTGTATCTCAAGCCAGTCCTGTCTATCCCAAGACCACAGCACGTTTGTAACCTCAACTTTGCAGACCGCACTGTTTCTCTTAGATAACAAGTATATGCAGATAGTACGAGGCACAAAAATAAATTAGAAAAGGATTTCTTTAATGCTTCTAATAATGTATTTGGACATGATTATCATAATGAATCTTGTAAAAGGAATTCACTATTTCCCCTTTTATATGATGTATTTCTGACCTTAACCCACTTGATATGTGATTCCTATTCAGCGAAGGTGCCCATAATAGAGGGGCAAGAAGGATGATCAGAGTTCAAACAAAAGGGTAAGAAATGCAGAGTAGTGGGAAAAAGCTTCCATTTTCCCATAAGCTGGGGCATAGAAGATACTGCAGCCTCAGCTCTACAGTATCTTATGAACAAACAAATTATGCATGAGTTTGCTCAGGGGACTACTCAGCTACTCAACAATAATGGGTAATTGCCCTCACAAACTTATCCTCATATCACTCATACACACCAACACTTATACTGAAAAGAAAAGACGCGAAGAACAAATTTCAATATAAAACACGTTATTATTATGAAAATGACACATTTCCATTTAACCCTTTTCGAACAAAAAGAACTCGCTGCATTTCAGAGAAAATGGGGCTAGGAAATTTTAAATGTTAGTCTCAGTATTTTCCCTTGGAAGGCATACTCAAGATTGTTTTACTTGGCACATTCTGTACTCTTCATTGTAGCAAAGGCTTGCGGGTATCTAATGACACAATCACAGAATGCCATAGAAATTTGGAACAAAATCCCCATCTTCAATACAATTCAGCAGATTCACGCCATATGGAAATCCTGCTGTTTAATGTAACACCATTAAAAGCCACATATTGCTAAATTCATCTCTCAAAGATTTTTGCAAAAGTTGCAGGAACAATATTATTTCTGAGTTTTTAACCTTTATTCAGCCTCCAGCAATCTTAAGAGTCAAATGTGTGTTTCATAACTGGAAATCCAACTACTTTGTATGCTGGTGATATTTTGATTTATCAAACATACATGGTAATATAATGGTCTTGTCTCCTTCATAAGGAGCTAGTAAGTTACAACTTGATCAATAACTGGGAAAGAAATGAACCGTAACTAGAGCTCAACATCCTAAAATATGGTAGACTAATTTTAATTTATTCTATACATCTTCACCCTAAGCATCTTATTTGTTCCTTTTCTTTTCCATATACTGTCAGTTCTAGGTGGTAAGTTCCTGGGCCTAAGACTGTGTGTTAACATTTTGAATTGTGAAGCCCTTTGGTATTTCTGGACTGCAAATGAGATCATTGATAAAGCTATTTGCTGCGCACCCACTCATATGCATTTTCAGTCCATCCCTTTTGGAAAAGCTACTGAAGGCAGTTGTTAAGTACATGCAATATGAATAGAGACAAGGGAGTTCTGGCTGATTTACTAAAGCTTTACCCAACCTTTTTAACTATATTTGCATAGATCTTAACTGCTTGTAGGTGCAAGGATTTCCCAGCTTCATCCATTTGCAAGAATTGCATCAGAAAGGGTACAAGAAATTATAAAGAATCTCCTTTTTGCAGTGTGTTTTCCCTAAATCCTGCTGAAATCTGAAGCAATGTTTTTACTCGGTGTGAGACACCAAAAAAATGGAGCATGCATGATGTTTGCCATGCTGAAAGGAGTAAGTTTAAACTGAGAAGTACTTTGTGTAAGATCTCTGTACTAGGGACCTTAGAGGCAAATATGAAGAGTCCTACATGAGCCATAAGCTACCTTTTCAATCTGAACCTCTTTCAGAATTATCAATTTACTATGTCTAAAGCTGCTGTAGGGATTAGTATGAGAGTTGAGGTCAACATCTCCAGGTGTGGCAGTCACAAACTCCCAAAGACTTCCAGATGCTGAGCCCTCCTGAACAAATGGTGACCACAGGCATCTAGAGAAGGGCCAACATCTTTCTGAAAATATTGTTCAGGAAGGATTCAGAATCTCTTCCAAGTCAGCAAGAATAATAGCAGGTGACTCAGAACCTGAAAGGTATTGCAGAGACTTCTGTTGTTTGCATAAATATGTTGGGGAAGAGCAAGATGAGTTGGGGCCAACAACTCCAAGAGTTTAGAGAGGAGGAGTGAATGGATCTAAACTGGAAAGGGAGAGGAAACACTAGCAGCTATTTGTCTTTTGGCTGCAAATTCATGCTTTATGAGAATATTGACCCTGACCTAGGTGACCAAACTTATTCTGGTAAATTTTCAGAAGTTGCTTTACACAGTGGTTGGCAGCCTTGTAAGTCCAGAGTTGCAACAAGAAAACTACCGTCTCTCACTTTGTCAATATGAGCAAAATGGGCTTTACATCTCTTTAGTGAAAGCTAGCGTGGCAGCAAACAGTCACAAAGGAAAGAATAGCTCTTTTAGTAAGATCAGCACACTCTGAGTAACAAATTACCTGGATGAGAGGAACACTGGTCCTAGAAACCTTCTCAGATTCTGGCTGCTACACTTCTAGCAAGTCACAGTGGGCCTCTGTAGCAGGACCCAGCAAAGCTGCATTTGAGGGTTGTGATGACATTTGTATGTCCCTAATATATTTATAACCTAGGACAGAGTACCTGTGTGTATGTCTCACATCTTTTTCTTGTAGATATGCAGAGATTTAAGCAGGTGAAAATGTGTCCACAAAGGACCATAAAGAAGAAAAGGAGTTATAAGGTAATGCAGCAAGAGCACTGATGCATGGTTATTGAAAGTAAAAATGGTTAACATGTGGAAAGAGGTATATAAATGACTGCAAGCCACTTTTTCAAATGTCTTTCCCTGTTGCTCTTAGCAATATCACTGCATATGATCAAATCATTTTTCCACTCCTTTGCCACAGTAACTTTTGCGAGTTAACAGCCATCTTAAAAGGAGGGCACGGGGTCCACACTAGATAATGCATGTTCTGTTGTGTGATTCTCAAACGCTGTTAGGGCTCTACATGGGGGAATTTAAAGCCCCTCACAACTGATTTGCCTTTGCTCCCACTGGTGTCAGTGGTTAAGGGTCCTGGGGGCTCTGCTCAGGCTCCCAGGTCTCTCGTGTGGGGCTGCAGGACGAGGCCGTTGGCTGCAGGTTTAGCAGCACCCAGTGTGCGTCAGTTCCCCATGTGTAAGCCTTGGTGTAGTTTTAATTTATTTTTAAGAACACAAAGATACATGATTTAAATATTGTGAAATCCTGTATATATTTTGGCTCAGTCAGTCATATGCCTGTTTACTCACAGATTCCCCAAAATCTGCATTTCCTCAGGCATTCATGTCTTTCAGATTCTTTATGCTGCTTTTACTGCCTCAGTTATTTGTTAACACCATGCTGCCTGCTTTTCCTTAGACCTAGTGGAATATGGTCTTTCTTGTTAGCCTTGGGTTGATGCATGGTCAGATGATCACCACTTGGCTCCCTAACGGTGGGGCCAACAGCAGGTACTGCCAAGGTGGGAGACACCTTCCTGGCTTCTACCTGCCTCCATTCCCCCCAAAACAAAAAAAAACCCACTTGAACAACATCCTAATCCCATGATGAACCACATGATTCCAAGCACAAGATTTGGTGGAGAATAGATTGAGAGCAGCCCTGAGGAGGACTTGGGGATGTTGGTTGATAAGAAGCTCAACATGAGCTAGCAACATGCATTCTCATCCCAAAAAGCTCCACCACCCCCACCCCCCCCCCATCCTGGGCTGCATCCCCAGCAGTGGGGCAAGGGAGGGTATTCTGCCTCTCTGCTCTGGGGAGACCCCACCTTCAGTGCCATCTCCAGCTCTGGGGCTGCCAGCATAAAGACGTGGACCTGTTGGTGTGGGTCCACCTGCAGATTTCAGTAACTGTGGTCTTTCCTGTCATGGAGCAATCTCTGTCATTGAATTCCCCTTTCCTTCTCTTACCAGATTTTTTTATTTTTTTAATAAAAAACCCAAGTTTAGGGCACTTGCATTATCAAAGAGTTTGCAATCTTGATTAGGAAATCTATTTAACCTGGTGTCAATTGGCCTCCTTGATGTGAAAATCCACCTGAATCCCGGGAGGGAGGGCAGGCAGTGCCCCAGTCAAGCTTTCTGCAGGAATAACTCATTTTAGAAAGAAGCAGAGTAAAAGCAAAGGCATGCCAAACGCTCAAAAAGTGAGGGGAATGTCTCAGTGGAGCATTGAAGGGAATAGATGCTTGTGCTGGTGATGAGATTTTGTTTTAATCATAGTGATAAACCTTTTAATTTTGGTGCACAGCATCAGCGCCTTTAACAATGAAATAAAGGGTTTGAGACTAGCGAGAGTCCTTGGTGTTGCTTCCAGAGCGTTGCTTGGGCTGTTATTAAAGTCTTGCCAATGGTTTCAAGTGGAACAGCTAATGTTTCAAGTGTTCATAAATAATTGTTTAATGTTCCAAGCACTTTAGGAGCAGGTTTTAAAAACTAGCATTGCACTGATTATTTCCACTGCTGTAAAAACATTCTTTTGACAGTAGCTTTGTCTGCTACTTAGAGGTTTCTGCAAAAAAAAAAAAAAAAGAGAAAATGAAAACAGCCACCGTCTTCTGTGAGGAGGGATGGACCTAGTGCCAGACCTATAAAAAAAACAAAACAAAAAAAACCCCCAAACAAACAACAAACAAACAAAAAAACCCCACAAAGCTGGAAGATTTCACCACCAAAATTAGGAATAATTTTGTGGTATTGTAAGAGCAGGGACACTTCCGTGACTGGTGTTTGAGGGGTGATGATGGCCCGTGGTGGGATGGCATTGGCTCTCAGAGAGGTTGTGGGTTGCCTTGATTTACCCATCCCTACAGGAGACGCTTTGAAGCAGGGTTAGAGCTGAGCTCTTTTTGTTGGGTACAGTGTAAAACACAACCCAAGGAGAGCCAAGAAATGGGCTTGGTAGTTTAAAGAAAAAATAGTCCAATAAAAACAAAGAGCCAGAAGCCTGGGGAGCAGAAAGCTTGGGCAGAGGTGGAGTTCTTTGCTGAGGCTCTGTGCAAACATGGGCTGCCATGTCCTGGTCCTGCTCTGCTTCCCCAGCTGGGGGATAGAGCCCCTTGGGGGGTTGGGAAGGGGGTGCAGGATCTGGCCTCAGAGACCAGGCTCCAGCAGCACCCCATTGTTCCTCTCACGTTCCCCAGGGTTGTCAGCAGGCTGATATGGCAGGGGGGAGACAGCAAAACGTGTAGCTTAAAGCAATCATTTTGGTTGAGGTTTGCACTCTTAATTAGAGATTTTGGTTGTTAAAACCAAGCTGCTTTTTTTTTTCCCCACTTTTCCTTTAAAGCTGTATTTAGGAGAATAAGAAACTTTTATAAGTGCTCATCCCATTAAAGTGAAGTAGGTTTAAAGATGCACTGACTATTCCTAAACTACAGTTCAGAGAGAGTCTTGCAGTTTATCTCAACTTTACAGGTGTTGTCTGAATGCTTTTCCCCAAGATGATGCTTTGGTGACATTTTGCTGTTGTGCGTATCACTTTCATTTTTAATGGTTGAAATCCAATTTGAAAAAGTAATTTTTCCTTAAAAGATCTGTAGGAGTATATATAAGCACACACAAATTTCAAGAAATTGGAAATTTCAAGGAATTGGACATTTCTATTTAGGAAGTAGGATTAAGAAATTCGATACATGTGTATATATATTTTTGTAAGTAGGCTTGTGTTTATATATATATATATATATATATAAAAGCACATATATGTGTAAACTTACTAAGGATAGTCACAGAAGCATCAGTCCTCATGTGGATGAGTACTTTCAAGATTGGACCTTAGCTTTTAGCCCTCCTGTGAGAATTTAACTAGCAGATGGAATCATCTGGGTTGGAAAAGACCCTTGAGATCATTGAGTCCAAATCTTCCACCACAAAAAAAAAACAAAACAATCACTGCCCAAAAAACCAAAAACCACCAAACCAAAAAAATCAAAAACAAACAAAACCCCCAACGTTCCCCTTTGTTTGCTGTTATAATTTGGAGATAAGAAGCATGACCTTATTTCTGCCACTTATTGGAACTAGATTAGAACTAGAACCAGAACAAGACTGGAAGGTTTGCACTGGAAGAGTGGTGCAAACACCAGTTACTACTCCATTTGTGGCCTTTTCTGGTTTGGAATTTTTCTTTTATTTTTTTTTCTCCTCCTTCAGTAGACGTGGTCTCTTAAATCTCAGTTCTCACCTCCTGTCCAGGTGTAGAGAGGGGGTGAAGCCAGCAGTGCGCTGGGCTGCCAGGGATGCGCCATCAGGAAGGGGGGAGGAAAGTAAGGAGGGAAAAAAAAAAAAGAAAAATAAGCTTTTGAGGCCAATTGTTTGCTCTGGCAAATATCTGCAGCCGGTATCTCTGCTGGGCCGGGATTATTCTTGCTTGGCTGCCCTCTGCCGGCACCACCGCACGGTGCAGAGGCGGCTGCGCACCGCGCAGCACAGCGCGCACCTCCGCGGGGGCGGCGGGCGCCGGCTGGTTTAATTAAGCATGAAAAATAGCCGGCATTTGTATGGATCAAAGAAAACAATTATGCATAATGGTTGAACAGAAAACAATTGACTATTATTGAATGAGAGGATTGCTCTAATTAATCCAAAAGATATACCCGCTGCTAAATGAGGTGAGGAAAAAGCGCAAGAATAGATTTAACTCTGGAGCGTAATATAGCTGAGGCAAGGGGGCAGTTTATGACTAAACACAGTAGAATTTCTGCTTGTAAATGTGATTGCTAACATATTTTTTTTCAGTCACAATTTTCCTAACTTGCAAATGAATCTGAAATATGTAGAAATAATAGTGTCTGTCGTGTAAAATGAATGCATGTTTTTCTTCTTTAAGGTTTTATTTTTAACTGTCTCTAGTAAAAGTGTGTTAGTCATATTTATCTCACTCATGAAAGAACCTCTTTCTGTAACTCGCTTCAGATTTAACCCCTTTAAGGTTATCTACAGTGTCAGCACGTTGTCTGCTTTAGGATGTCAGAGTCTGTCTAACTCTTTAAGGATGTTTTATTGACATTTGCAAGGCCCTGTGTTAAAGAATAAATGTAAATTCAACAAGAAACAGCAGAATGTCACCACTGTCCTGTTTGTGGTCAAGCAATCTTATCAATGCATAGGGAAAATTAAGGCTGAGGAAAGCAGTGGTGAGGAGGGGAAGATGCTCTCTTCTTTCTTTCTCCAGTGTTTCCTCGCCTCTCCTCATCGTTTCCTTTTCCTCTTATATTTCCCAATTTAAAAGATGGATGATTAGTACCTGTGACCCTTAAAATTCTTATTCTCTGTTACATTTACACGGAGAAGATTATTAAATCTGTAGATAGAATTAGAAGCCAAACTAGATTCTTTTGTATTGATATAATCACGGGAGTTATTTCAAATGTGATGGATGTAACCTGAGAGCAGAGTACGTCCAGGATGTCTAAAAGGCAGACACTGTATGAGTATTTATGAAAAAATCTGTGTGCTCTTAAGATGTCACGCATAATCCGCACTGTGTGTCTCTTCAGTGTCACAAGCACATTTACATAGATTGTAATGAATTTCAAATTGCACCTCAAATCTATGCCGGAGCAAAATTACCTCCGAGCAGAATGCAGCCTTCTTTTAAGAGTTAATCATACAGGTCTCGCTCCCTTTGGAGGTAGAGCTGGCCCTCCCGTGACACTCGCAGCTCTCTGCTCGTGGAGTGCCACCGTCAGGTGCCCCGACGTGTCTCTATCACCTTCATGGCACCGAATGCCACCAGTGTCTGGTGCCACCTCGTACCCTCCGCAGAACATGAGGCGTGAAAACAGGGCATTACAAATGCAGTTTTCTCCTTAACTGGTGCGAGTGGTGTCTCTGAAGGGTACTGTGTGCATGCTTAGGGCTCTGTTTTGACAAACCATTTGTAAACATCCCATAGGGACTTTGCTCCAACAGGTACAAGAGCTCTGAAGCAAGCATTTTCCCAGTGCTGTAATATCATTGCTGTCATCTAATTGCCGGTGCCTCGATTGTGGGGAATGATGCCTCGAGTGTGCTATTCTCTAGCTCAGTCTAACCATAAAAGGCTTGTTCCAACTCCATTGGTTGCACACATCCAAACTGGAGCGAGGCTCAGTCAGCAAGAACTTTTGGTTGTGGGGAGACGAAAAGAGATGGAGATTTTTATGAAGACCTGCTCAGGGTGACACCACGGCACCTGGTAGGAACAGCCGTGTCATCTGATCCCCGGCTTCATGCCGTGTCCTGGAGCATATTGCATCTCTCCAGAGGGTAAAAGTTTCCACTATGCCCTGAAACAGCATTTAGCCAGTGCCATGATTTTATTTCTGGAGGGAGACCATATGGCTGAAGCAGCATCTTGGGGCAGATTACCAGTTACAAGTGCCGTAGATCATGGTGTGTCCGATAATTTTGCCGTGGGTGTCTCCACCAAAGGTCTCTCTTCCACTCTGCAAATCCCTGTCTCCAGAAACAGGCTCCCAGCACAGCGGGGTCATTCGAGCCCGAGGCTCCACACCAACCAGGGGGACGGTGACCCCCGGGGTGGTGCCGCCGCCGCTTGGGTAACGGATGGGAAGGGAAAGGAGGAATGTTTGGGCCGATGGCGTTGCAGCGACGAGAGACGTGTAAATGCCAGCAACGCTATTTAGCATTTCTCAAGCAGGAGAATGGGCCAGCAGATACGCCGTGGATCCCCGCCAAGCATGTAGGGGGACATGTTGTTAACTTGCTGGTGGCTGCTGTAGCCAAGAAACCGAGTAGCCATGTAGGGACTGCGGCGGGCGGGAGAGAGAGAGAGAGAGGGAGCGAGCACATGTAGAAATAAGGCTTCTCGCTCAACAAATTCTGCTGTTTGCCTGTAGAAAAAGAGGTATTTTTGCAAGCGGGGACTTGAGGAACAAGATGAAATCTTCCCACTTTTATCAGCGAGGCAGTCGGTGACAAGCACATGGTAAAAGGCTCAAATTCTGGTCCAAATTGTCATGAAAATAACTGAACACACGGAAAATTCAGAATTGCAAATATCGGGAAGCCACAACTCTGTGGCCTGACAAGGAGGAAAATACATTCGGTCTAAGGGTTTTGGGGTGTAGTTTAGCCCTATGGTCACTACCCTCACTTCGTGCATTTGCTGCAGGTTGAGATATCTCCTCTAAGAGAGACAACTGGTGTTTTATGTACGTAGAAAACATAACAATCCCAAGCACTTGGGACATCTAGCAAACCACGGAAACTCTGACCAAGACTGGGGTGTGCTGTCCTGTGAATGTTCTCCTGGAGATCAGCCCTGTGTGTATTTAGCTGTCCACCTGAAACTATGGAGAATTTCTTCTTTCTTTCCTATCACAGTTCAGAAGATGCAGAGAGCTGAAAGCCAGTGTTTTGTTCTATCCCTAAGGTAGCCACAGTCTGGTGGTAGGTGAAGTAATGACTATATATAGTCATTAAAGTGCCTTTGGATAGTTCTGGAGAACAAGTGCTGTATAAATTTAAGGTATTATTATTATTAAGGTATTATTATCGTAAGTTTGCCGCAAGTTGCAACGAGACTAAGAATTACCTTGGAGCACCTAATACTGGCACAGTCGCAGAGTTTAAAGTTCTCTTTCTGTCAATATTGTGTTAATTTTATCTGGTGCTTTTGATTAAACAAGCTAATCTGGAACAATTTCAGTAGCTGATTTTCTAAATAGAAAAGGCACTAATACATCAAGTTGCACCCCTCTGGCATCCAGAGAAAAGAAAATCCTTTATGAACAAATCAGATGTGGTCACACTGAGTCCTAAACACTGCTCAGCTACCATCATGCTGATTTAATCAATCCTCGCGAGGTAAAAAAGGTAGAAAGTGGAGAATAATATGCCTGATGATGAGATATTTTAATGAAATGCTTTGGGATAATTTAGTGGGGAATGAAAATAGTATGGATAAAAGTGAGTCAGAGAGCATGCAAAACACCAGACATATCAGAACATGTGTATAATATCAAATGATGGTTGAACATCCTTAATCTGTGCTTCACAGGTAGAGGAATGAATTGGAGGTGATTTGGCTGTGAATCAGCGGGGTTCAGGGAGGAGGTGGCGCAAGAGTTAAATGATGGCTGAAATTTCAGAATCAATGGGAACAGGTCTTTTGGGGTTCTGTGGTTGCTGCATCTCCCTGGTTCATTAGAAAACTTGCAGGGAAAGGTCCCAGAGGAGGGAGGTGTGAGAGCTGGTATCTCTTAAATATGAGCTTATATATAGTGAGGGTTCGGTTTCTTAATAAGAACCATTGTGGGCAGAACAAAAATAAGTGGCTTTGCACATCGTTGGCCTCTGTGGACCTGCAGTGCCCTAGGTAAGTCATCTTTCTTCACGTATGGAATTATGAGTGTGAGGAAGGCAGAAGGGTGTTGCAAGTTCCTACAGAAGGACAGGAGTTAGATGGTCATGTTTTACTATTGGGACCACAATCTGAAGGTAAAGAGAAGCTCACTATAATTTGTACTTTAACCTTTTGTCAATGAGACTGATGTGAGAGAGGCATTTGGGACATAAAGGCATGGCCAAGATGCGCATTCAGGTAATAATATCTAGAGCAAAATTTAGGTAAGATCCCTGTAGCTACATGAATCTGAGTACTTTGGGTGCTCAAAGGCACTAAGAGATGCTCCTTACACTGGCTTGTAATGCTGAATGTCTGTGTACAAAACATGGACCTGTGCTGTAATTGTCCCATTCTACCACATACTACCAAATGTGTTGTTGACAGCTGCAGGACAGGAACTTGCAAAGAGAAAAACAAAAAAAAAAAAGACAAAATGACAGATTAACGCATGCATCTGTATGTGTATTATTTATGTAAGCCTAACAAATTACAAAGAAGGAAAAAACACAGGATAGATCTTGAATTGATGTTGAATTCCCATACCTTGATTAACCAGCTGGAGATCAGGTCCATAGTTTTTCTGAAATATTGCTTTTTTTTTTTTTCTCAGAATGCACACACAGGGAGCAGATCTTTTGAGTAGGAAGGTGCCATTTTTACACAGTCACTGTTCAGACCATAGCCACACTTAAAGCCAAAAATAGAAAATATATTTTAGAACTTGTTAAATTAAAAAAAAAGAAGAGAGAAAGAAAATCCTCCAGCAGAACTTTGCATTCTCTGACTTTTCAGACTTTCAGGTCTGCTCTCCTGATTACACATTTTCTAGCTGATGACATGCCATCAGCTAAAGATGGATTTTAAACACAAGTCATGTCAAAAGTTTCATTTAACCTCTTCAATGTAACAAGCTGCTGATGGTTTACATTTCTGACAGTAGAGGTAAATTAATCTGTGATGGATGTTTGGAAAAGGAGAGAGAAGATTTGCAAAGAGTGAGGAAGAAGTAAAATGGTAACTGTTGAAGGCACTGGACATCTTCTGGAGTGTAGTGAGTGGTGGGTGGGACGTGGGTGTGATGATATTTCTAGATTTGTATCTACAAGTATAGATATATCACACTTTCTATGTGTATGTATGCGTGGTTTTTAAATAAAAGTAGTTTTCCATTATACTGTGCAAGTCTGACATTTGATGAGGTAGAATATTTCCAGATGGGTTGAATTTTGGAGAATAGGGAGTAGGTTATGATTTGTCTAATGAAATGTTAATTTTTTGGCAGTCAGAGGGGCTTAGGGTAAATCAGTTAAACCCAAAGATGATTAAAAAGGGATTTGTGAAACTTTGGAGTAGTAATTAGTATTAATTGAGGCCATCATTATTTTATATGATAAAGGTAGTATGGGTGTGTAGTTGGGCAACAAAAAAACGTTAGGCTCATCTTCCTCCTTTCTGAGGGTTGTAAAAGTTTGGGAGGGAGCTCTTGTTGGTAAGTAATCCCAAGAGGCATAACACGGTAAAACCTTGACACAAGAAAATTCAGCCAGGAGACAGTTGATTTCTCAGCTGGGAGGTACTTCGGGAAGAGATGGCATCTTGCCGTCTCCACCAGGACTTGGTAATAATTCTCACTATTCATGAACAGATGTCTTTGGTTAGATTCCCTAAGTGCGTTTGAATTCATTAAAGGATCTAGGGAATCAAGATATTAATTCTAAATTATTACATATTATAGATTTTATTTTCTGGAAGAATGGGAACATGGCAAAAAAGAGGTTGTAGTAAAGGTTGTAAAAGATGTCAAGAAAGCAGAATCACAGAATACTATTATGCCACTCTAGGCTATATTGTATCTTTTTTTGTTGTTTTAACACTGGCTAACTAAAATAGTTTGGTGAAAGAGTTTTAAATTGTGTGTACTGTGAGACCGAAATTCTGGTAGTTGAGGACGTTCATAAGTGGTATCTGTCTTGATATTCAACTGGCATAAGGTATTAGTGCTGTTGAAATCACTGTGAGGATACCAATTTACAGCAGATGAGGGTCTGACCAGCTAACCTAAAGCATTCCATAATTGCAAGCCAAGCTATTTTGTATCTAATTAGTAAGGATTGAATTAAAGGAACAATAATCTTAGGCTATGGTATGTGAGATAGTCTCAACGATCAGTACTTTGATATTTTACTGGGTCACCAGAGGATTGATACACACTCCCTACAGATGGAAGTTGTACTTTTTAAGAGCAGTCTGCAAGCCTTCCTTTCCCAGGTCAGCTACTTTAGGGAACTTTGGAGACAATATTTTGAAACTGAACATCCAAAAGCTTTTCAAATCTTTATGACTAAACTCTATTCCAGTACTTGGTTGCATTAACAGATGTGATTTTTGTCAATGGGAACTTGGCAGAAGAACAAATTTCATCAGCTAATATTTGTAAACTGCTTTGAGATCCACTGATGGAAGGAAACCTGGACTGAGAATAAAAAATGCCAACTATTGAAGTTTGTTTGCTGAATTTTCCATCTTTGAATCTATATTTATAGGATTTCTTCACATATCTTTAATTATCGCCTTCCAATTTTATTCCTCTATCTTTCCTCCCCATTTTCTGTGTACAGATGGTGCTTTAGTCATTTTTCTGTTCACCCAAGGTTTCGCTAATAGAAAGAAGGGCCAGGTCATTTCAATTGGTTTTACAGGTATGCTCAATGACAGCTTACTACTTCCTCTAACCTATTATTAAAGACAATTTAATCCATTACAGCAAATACATGGGACCTTTATCCTGCTTGATATTAAAATATCGATGATATTAAAATATTAAGCAGTGTCTCATTTCAGAGTCTGCCTCAAAGGATTTTTTTTACCCAGTTGGTTTATAATTTCTATGATTGTTTTTTTTTTTTTTTCTTGTTGCCCTTCTATCTTCCTATTTGGCAATGGACTTGAATGAAGAGAATCTTCTGCAAATGGCATTGCCATTGAGGTAGCCTGAGAAGAACACAGATGATGGGCAGGTCAAGGCAGTTTATCTGCAGTGCTAATGCTTGTTCAAGTTGCAGCACATCTTGCAGGGACCCTTTGGTCATCCTCTTTTGGTGCGTTCATCAGCATGGTCATGACTCTCAGAATCAGGAAAAAACTGCAAGTGTGCATTTCTTCAGCTTGAACTTGAAATATTCCTTACTGGACACTTTCTTACAGTTTTAAAAATAGTTAATACAGGACAAGATTTTTTTTTTTTTTTTGGTAATTTCTTTGCACAGGCTCCAGAATTGCAGATATTTTTAACATATAAGAATTTGCCCGGACAAACATCTCTTCTGGAGTTGGTATATTCCTTATTTTCCCCCAGCACTAATGCAACATATGTTTCAAGCCAGTCCTGATAATGTTTTTCAGTGGTATTCATCTGTGATATTTGTAGTGAGTTTCTGGGTGTAATTGTAATTCAGAAGTTGTCTGTAGCCCTGTGATATGTGCATAATTGTCCCTGTCCACTGTAACCACCAGCACCTCTTGTCAGCAGGATTGATGGTAATGTTTTGGTTCCTTTTTTAATAATTAATTGCTGTTCCTTCCAACAACAGGGGATTCAAGTGGAGCTTTTGTTGTTCTAAATTTGAAATCTTAAGTCTGTGGAGATGTTTCCAGGAGGTATTTCCTCCGGTTCAACATACACTCTAACCACAGGTGTTGTATCATCAAAGAACAAACCCATATGCTAATTTAAAAATAACAGGCCTGTTTATTGTTGCAGTGCATCATCATCAAAGAAAACAACAACAACCACCTGTCTTTAGTTGTATAATTAAACTGATGGGTCTTTATTCTGTGCTAAATGATATGGTAATATATGGATATGGAGAATAAGGGGAATCATCCTTTTAAACTTTTGAGATGTTTGCCGCACTGTTGAAAAATGTTTTTTTAAAAATTATAGTTGTTTAAAAAAAATCCATTACAAATAAGGTGCTTTTCTTGGTGAAGTTATGCTTCCTTTAGCACTCTTACCATGCTGGAAATTCATGTTTCCATAGCTTTGGATGGCCACCTGTTCTGGTATCTTTTTCTGCATGGTCTTCAGTGATTCAATCCATTTTGGTTTTATTACTTTTTTCTTTATCGCTCTCAAATGCCCATTTTGGTTGTCTTTCTCCAAGCAAAGGCAAACTTAACCCCAAAGCTGGTCCGTATTGTGGCCAGATACTGGGCACATACATCTCTCCTCCCTCCTTTCTGTTCCACTGTAGAGATCCAGCCAGCCCAGCTACTCTCTCAGGTAGTGGTGGTCCCGTTCTGCTCACAACAAAATTCTGCTGCTTCTTTTAACTCCAGTGTGACATGGATATTTCTTTCCACCAAGCACTAACAAATACATAGGCTTTGAATGTTGACTACTTGATAAAGGATCAGTCACTGAACCTCTATGTCTATAAGGTTCACTTAGACTATTTGCACAAATACCAACTCTGGAATGGCTTGGTCAGATCTCCACAGCCAAATCCTTGGTTATTGACTGGGTTTCCTACCAAAGCACAGCTCTTAGAGAACATGCCTACTCCTACAGTTACTTTAATTGGAGAACAAATTATAATGTTGTTTTCATAGATCACTCTTTCTCCAGAAACTCTTTTGACACAGAAACTTGCATAACTAGTGCTCTTAGATGAGTAATCGAATCGTGTTTTCTTTTGAAAGGCCAATCCTAAATCCCTTTTGCTATCCACTAGACCTGTTAGCACAGGCAGAAGATTGTGTTGGCCTGCAGGAATGTGTCATATTGAACCTGTCCTATGGGAGATGGTTCACAAAGAATTTAGAGCATTAGGAATATAAAGTCTTGGACAAACCAACAACTTTCAATCTGAGTTTGCTCAAGAATTAATGTGTCCTACTTTTTTTATGATGCTTTTTTCCTGTGACTTTATTTAAATATTTTACTCTGATTAAAGAGGAAAGGTATGCCAGGTCATCTGGGGGGCTCTGCACCTTTCCCTGTTCTTGCAGGCAAGGAGGGAGGAGACTCCCACCTCTCTGAAATTCCTCCTTCCAAAATTCAGCCTTGTCTTTCCAGGCTTGTTATTTCTTTTGCACCTTCTTGTTGTCTCAGACCCTTAAAACAAGAAAAATGTGCCTGTCCAAAAAGCGTGCCTTCTGTGTAGTAATAATGCCATGAGGTAGTGGGATAGTGTCTTCATCTTGGCAGTTGTGGGTTTATTAATTATTCTGAGGGCAGTGGTTTGTTTTTGAACTGAGTTATTGAAATAGATGTTCTTTACTGCAAGGTAGTAGAAAGGTGCATTTTCTTTACTGGGCTGATGTGAAGGAGTTAATGCAAGGCAGGAATGTTTCTTTTGTGTGTGTTTTGTGGATGAGGTTTAAAGATTTGTTTATAAAGTTGGCAGTGTGAATTTTGGGTCTGTTGTATCTTAGTTCAGGTGTTATAACTGGACAACAAAAGTATGTGGTTTTGTGCAAAAGAGCTGATATACGTTCACTCCTTTCTGCATAGGCAGAAGAGGTGGTCTGCAGAAGCCATGCTAGTCACTACTCTTGTTTAATGAGCATTGCAGTAAACCTGACAGTCTTTTCTACATGAATGTCCAAGCCACAAATTAGGTCCACTAGCCTGCTTAGCTTTCTTTGATTGTTGGTCTGAAACTGTTTTACACTGTTATCTCAAATGGTGTCCTGCAAAGTGCTTAGTTTTGCAGCACAGATCCCCCTCCACATTACACCTGATTGCCCTGGCACATCTCTCTGGTACTTTTCTCTAGGACTCTGTTCTGTAGACTTATTTCTAATCATCCATAAATAGACTCATCTGTGTTAGGTCTGTATGTCTGAGTAAGGGAAGCCACATGACAGCACGCCTCACTTGTTGGAGCAACAGCAGATCTGGGGAGAAAACTTGGCTTCATGGGAGTGGATGGAAAATTCTCATTGAATTAAACACATCCAAAATCTCTGACAGCTTCTTCTCCAGACTCAGATTCCTTGTGTGGGACGGGGTGAGCTGCACAGGCTTGGTTTATTCTTCAAAAATATGGCTAGTAATACGCAGTTCTGTAACAGCTCTGAATCCTGGGAGAAGGAGAAGCTGACAAAAAGTATTCAATTTATTTTTTCTATTAATAAGTGCAGTGCAGTTTGTTTTTCCTTTTCTGGATAGTGGTTTTGGATATTTTATTTTTTAAAATGTGCATGGTATAGGAAGTTTAGGAATTATTATGACTAGTTAATCGAGGTTCTTGTGAACTTAAAAATGTGTTGAATGGTTTACAGGACCAATATGTTCATTTTACTACAGACCTGGGCTAAGAAATATATTTTCAGTGAATAATTTGACAGTTTCATCTTGTTTTTCTGTTTTATGACTTCAGAGATTCAAGTATGTAACTCCGGCATTTATTGAAGCCGATTGAGGAAAACAAGAAATTAAAAAAAATATATATTTTCCCCATTATATTTAGTCACTGAAATAATTTCTTTTCCTGATGGTTTTCCTTTTAGCAAAAAAAAAATAACGAAAATGTTCCTGCTAGAAACTGTAATATTTCAAAAGTTTCTCTTTAAAGCTTTGAGAAATCCCAAGGATTTTGTCAGAGAATAACTGATCATGCCAAAACTTAAACCAGTGAAAACTAAAATTGGGAATCGCAAACAATTAGTAGACTGTAACAACTAAAAATGTATGTAATTTTTTTTCCAAGAGGACTACAGTTTTTACTATCATTTTTAGTAGTTTTAAAATGTTATTCAGAATATGTTTGCATATTGTGAGCGTGCACAGGTATGATTTATATTATGTTGCCCAGTTCCCTGGGCTGCAGGACAGGTAATGTTTCCAAGGGCCAACTTCCCCATCTCCCTGTCCTAAGGCAAGACCACTTGTACCTGTCACTTCTGATGGACACTTGTCTAATCTATTCTTTAAGACCTCCAGTGACAGACTCTCCATCCTCCCCAAGCAATCTATTCTAGTGCTTTGCTAGCCTCATTGTTCAGTAATTTTCCCTAATGTTTAACCTTAATCTTTCTTACTGCAATTTAATCCCATTACTGCTTCTCCTATCTGCCATGGGCATGGAAAATAGATTCCTCCCATTGCAGCAGCGTTTTATGTGTTTGAAGGCTGCTCTCCTATGCCCTGTCTGACTTGTCTTCTTAAAGCTATGCCACCCCAGGTTGCTCATGCCTTGGAGGTCCCCATGGTCTCTAGCCCTTCAGTGACTCTTCACATTGCATATGGGTGGTTTGCGTCTTCCTCCAAATGCATTTTCTCAATTATCCGTGTGCTGGATTTTATGTAGCTGAGGAAACCTTGGTGCTATGAAGTCTTGAAGATTGGGAGAGTATTAAAATTGGTGGAATGAGTAGGGAAAAAGCTACACTTCTGTGCATGTCTCCGGAGAGGTCCTCCCCACCGCTGGAGATGTCACATACCCTTTGAGCAGGCCAGTTGCTTCTTGCGTAAAGCAGAGAGGGTATGTTTTGCATTTTGCTCCTTGGCAAAATTAGTTTTAGCTCCCTGGAGGCTTCTGCAGCAGCTGTCACAGGGCAGCCAGAGGTGGTCTCCACCTCCCCGCTCCCATCGCTCCCCACATACCTGCCCCACACCGTGCCGCAGCATTATTCTCTGCCCTCTTCTACAGCCTGGGCATATGGACTTGGAGTAGAAACTTACGGATATATGCAAATGTTTTAATGATGCTATTTGCATATCTGGAAGTGATTTACAAAACGCTGCACATGGAGCTGCTTAAAACTTGGCACCAAGAGTTCGTAGAGGATCATGGCTCAACACAACAGAAACTGAATATTCAGCTGGTTTTTGCCAGCTCTCACAGAGAAGCAGCGCAGTTTTGGCGACTGTTGAAGCAAGTCTGTCAATGAGGGAAGACGCTTGAGTCCTTCCTTATATGAGTTTCAGCCCTGCCCAAGGGGAAAACATCCTGCAATATTCTGCCTTCCTCTGCTTTCTTGCCACTTTGGGACGAGCAGCCAACTGCAGTTGGTCCTGGCAGTGGGAAATACTCTCCTGCAAACCCTCACCAGCGCAGGCAGGCAGGGGGGTCTCAGGGGTCAGAGCAGCCTGGTGGACTATTTTGTAGTGAAAACTACACTGTCCTTAGAGATATTTATTTATTTATTTTTCCCTCCTGGCATACGCATTTATAAGACTTGGAGAATGCACTAAATTTAAATATCTGAGTTTGGATTCTTTTCAGAAAGAAGCAGCATCTTACGTTGATCTGTGTAATTTCTTTCCAGGTGGAGCCTCTTTTCAGAGCCCCTGTCTTGGGAACCGAATTCACCTTTCCTAGATATATCTGTAGGAGCTAATAGTGTCAAAGCTTTTACACGTGCACGCCCTATGGAAGCATTGTGTGAGGTGGGGAGCTGTGCTGGCACAAATGGGCAGCACCTAATCCTGCAGCATCACTCACCTATCTCTTTTAAAATATCATTAGCATAGGAGTATCTCAAAAGGAAAGGAGGGGAGGCCAGATTGCTCTTATTTGTGTTCACCTTTAGATTTGCCATCTCTCTTTCTTCTATATTCCTTTATTTTGGCTTGAAGTTATCTCTAGTAAGAGTGAGGGCATTAATACTTTTGGAGAATACATAGAAAATACATTGCTCTAGTAGTCAAAAGAAAATCTGCTCTCAAACTACTGAATTTAAGTGTATGATAGGTGAATATCAAATTCATCTAGTAGGAACTGAGTTCAAGCACACACACACTAAAATAATGTAGTTTTTCATAAATAAGAGGCTCCTTGCATAAGAACACCTTTCATGCTATGGGTTTTCATGAGTCCAGGTGGAGACTGAACCAGTTCTTTGAAGAGGAATGCACAGAGTGCTATTAAACAGAAAGGAACCGCATGTGACTAAGAAAAAAACAGAGCTAAGAACTACTTAAGAGAGGAAGTTTTATATAAACTTGACCTGTCATTACACTCCTGCCCAGGCATCTGCTTGGGACTGGTGGTGGAGGCTGGGACCAGGGTGAGAAGGACCTTTGCTCCGTACAGCCCTTCTTATGATTGATTGACTTTCTTGCCATCAGATGGAAGGTTTTGTGCCATTTTACAGGAAAAAGAAGGAGAAATATAGCATCATTCTGAATAGCGTGTTAGACACCCAGAGGTTAAGTGAACCCTTTATATGCCCATGATGAAAATATCCCTTTCCCAAATGCCCTTTGTTGTATGAGTGCAAGGGCGTAGCTGAGGGGCCCTGCATACTAAATCACAGGTTTCTCGCCTACTTATGTCAAGAAACAAGTGGTTACAGCAGATGAGGGAAGTGCAAGGAAACAGCAAGACAGGGTATCTTGCAGTGCACCAGCTTCTGAGCCATTGCCAAGCATTTTGTCAGCTTTTCAAGGAAAAAAAAATTTAAAAAAAAATAAAGCATTTTAAAGAGAGAGAACCCAATTCAGGGATGAATTCCTCCAGCTGCTAAAAAGCGGCTCTTCACACAAATATTTACCTGTTTCACCCTATTTACAGCCTTCGATGTACTGCTCTCAACTCCATGTCTATGAGATGGTGGGATACTAAAGGCAGAATATGGTCTCTAAAAGGAAATAGGAATGTCCTGTTGCAAAAGACAAAATCATACCCTAGATTGTCCCCACTCCAGACAATGCACAGCTAACATACCACTTACAGCACGTTTTGTTGCCGTTCTGCTAACATTGCATGTACTTTATATTTTCTTTGCAATTGTATAAATAGCATATAGGAAGAGGGAGACTATTTAGGGAAAATACTAATTAAAATGAACAATAGAAATAGGAGATCTTATGTTTCTAAAATTAGAGGCTGGTTATTCAGTAATAAATAGCCCTGTCATTATTAGTTTGCAGTCCCTCCTTTCTCTTGCCTGACACACACAATATCGCTGTTATCCGTGGTTTGCCTGTCTAAACATGGTTTCTTTCCAACGCTCTACATTGTTTGCTAGCCCTTGTTACAAAAGCTCCCCAGTTCTGGGCTTATCTGGCAAAAGAAAATAAGGAGAAATATTCTTTCTAAACAAAACAAATTTGATGAAGGAATAAAAAGAACATTAACAAAGGTACTTTCATGCACTTCTTGTTAGATATTGCTTGTTGGCCTCTGGTAATTTCAGAAACCTGGGAGTATGGACCATGATTTTATTTCCTAATAATTGTGTTTTGATGTGTTTGATTTGGGTTTTGCTTTGTTAAGAACATGCTTGCCTAACTTAAAGGGAAAGTTTGATTTTCATCTTGGAGTATAGTAAGTAATTGCTACGTGCAGACATGGCTGCGGTTGGGGCTGCGCCACAAATGGAAAAAGATTTGTGCCTGCATGAATAAGGACCTCGATTTTATGTGGTTCTAGCAAGTCCCTATGCCAGGCTAACAAGCAATTTCAGGACTTTTACATCCCAACAGAAAGTGTGGAGTTGGGTTAGATTTTTGGTTCCTTAGTGCACACACTGGATAACAATTTTGGGCTGATAGTGGGACTGTGATGAATCACTGTCAACAGGGGCCGACAGCAGGAAATCCCCATTTGTGGATGTAATCTGTGCAGTTATGAATTACCTGGGCTTCTCCCATTGCAGAAGATCAGCTTTTCCCAGAGGACCCATAACCACGTGGTTCACAAACTTGACCTCCTGCCATGCTTTTAAATGCTCAGGAATGAGACCTACCTGGGCTAGACGAATCATTTCTTGTTAGTGCTGAGGCTGTATTTTTCATCACCAGATTGTTTTGGACCAGTTTGAAAGATGCTGGCCTAAATGAAGTCGCCTTGTGCTGTCATTGTTTCATTTCTATTGTTTGGAATAAAAAAACAACCTCTGTGAAAGGTGAAAAGGGGATGTAGAAGGTGTAGGAATCTGTGTTGATTCAAGGGATCGTAATAGGGGAAACAGAAAGGAAGAGAACAAAATTCCCAGGGAAAAAAATAAATAGAAAGGAAGAGCAGGAAAGAACAAGGCACAGGCAGCCATAAAAATCCAGTGCTGTCAGCTGAAAATTGGGGTGATTCTGTCATATTAATGACAGGAAACCATACCTCTATTGGCTTTCACTGACAGAGTTGCAAGCAGCTGCTGTGGAAGGAAGGTGACTCGAGCATAAGCGAAAATATCTAAGACATTGTGCACTTATTTTGTAGAGAAAGAATTTAGTGAGGATTCGTCTGTCATTATCATATCCTCTGTTGAATGTGTTGCCCTTGGCAATGGGTCCTCAGTAACTAATTTAGCTTTTTTGTTGTTCGGTAGCAAGATTTTCATGCTTAGTTCACCTAGTAGCTGTGATTTTTCAAAAGCAAAGAGCAAGCAAATCCCTGAATTATAAAATAGAAATTATGAAACATATTTTGATTCCTGATGCCGCCCATCCCCTGACATTTACTATATCAGTTGCAAGTAGATTGCTTGCTAATTGCTTTACTAGATCTTCTGTTTCCAGTCATCACTATATGTTAAGTGGAGGTGATGATGGTAGAGCTTTCTGTTTTACTAAATGAGCTGAAAATGGGTTTTGTAAAAGTTTCACTCAAAGTGTACAGATAGGGAAATATCAGTAGACGTTGGTGCCCACTTGATTCTCAGCACGGGGCCAGGCTGCTGACTGCTGTACATCAAAGTGCCAAGAGCAGGTGTGTAGTAGCCCAGATAAAGGGAAACCCACAACTTTCGGTGAAATAACATACGGTTGTGACACTTTAAGCAAGAATACTAGAATAAATTTTTCTCTTACCAAAAAAAAAAAAAAAAAAAAATTGGAGATTTGATGGTCTGCACAAGTTCTTTCTGAAGACTTGTGTGAAAGACCACATGTAGCAGTTTATGTGAGGTTTAATTTATTTAAGTTGAGGGAGAAGAGCGGGTTTGACCCTTCTGAGATCTAGTCCTGTGGCTCCTGGCAGCCAAGGTAGCCTCAATCTGGTGCTTAGGTCATCCAGATATTCCTTGCTTTGCATTTATCACTTCAACAGTGCGATATTGTCTAATAAAATGGAGAAGCTAAGATACTGTGTGCAGTAGACACCAGCCCACATTTAAAGCCCGAAGTGAACGAGCAGTAAAATCTTCTAGGAGTGTAAAACTCTGGCAGCTTTCACTAAACCTGTCTGTGGTGACTGAAAGGGTAAACTTGAAACAAGCAGTGCATGGTGTGATACTGAACCTTTCATGATCACGTGCTGGGTTTTGTAGACTTTAAAAACTCCACGGCAGTTTAGAAAAGAGGCACTAGTCTGGGATAAAAGTTTCTGGGAACAGACTTGTCTCCCATCACAGCCTGTTTTCCAAATCAGTGTTGATCAGAAGCTGTTGCATTAGGGGGAAAAATATTGATTTTGCATGAGTTTAGCTTAATTCCATGTTGGTACAAGTGTAGATCTCTGATTTACTACAGTGCTCTGACCCAGAAGACTTGACCTTCTGCCTTCGGCAGGACTCTATAGTGGCTCCTTTCATAGTTTGTCCATTTGGATTACATTGTCCTTGGGACAATGGCTGTCTTATATCAGCATCTGGGGTCCCTTTCTGCTAGACATTGTACGGATCTTGGGGGAAATCTCCTTTAGGGTCTTGTTAAGCAATTTTGATGTCAACAGTTTTGGCTGAATGAGTGAGTGGACAGAGATTTCTGGCTCATCCTATTTTGCCAGGAGCAGTGGCATGTCTCTGAGCAGTGGGTAGCCCTGTGCCCTCTCTCTGCACAGTCATAGACATCTCTACTGAGAGAAGAAAGGCAGAGGAAAGGCTCTGAAATTCTGGAGAACTGTCCTTCACCCATCTCTGCAACGTGGCTTCTTCACTGTGTTAGGTCCTTCTGAGGACCTTTTTGGACTGCCTTTCAGACTTTTTGCTGCCTTTCCCTGCTCTTCCTGCTCGTTCTTTGTTCCCTTTGGCTTTGTTCCTCTTCCCCCCTGCAACTAATTTAAAAAAAATATAGAATATTAAAGTTATTTTGGAGGTGTGGTGGTTTTCAGAGTTAAACAACACTGAAAGAAAGTACTTTCTCTTCATTTAGTATTTTTAAAGAAGTAATAAGTAACACGGCAGGATATGATTGTAATAATATGAACAGCTCCAAGGTATGTGAGGCTTTATTCCTTTGCCTCCTGCCTCTCTTGATCACTATAAGTCATGCATGAGCTATTACTTTTACTGTATATAATTTCTAGTATCCTTTCAGATCCAATCACTCCTCTGATAAAGTGATTTTCTGACTTTTTCAGCCATGCTTACATAGCTGTTTGTGCATGTATGGATGTAATTTATCTGTTTATTATAATTCTAATAATGTAAAGAAAGTGATATGCCATTATAAAGCTCAGCATGGTAATCAGTTTGTTGTTATTGCTGGTCATGACAATCATTTTAAAGTCTCCATTTTGCTAATGGCACACCTCACATTTTCCCAAATTGGGTGGGATTTAGCCATGATTTTAATGAAAATATATGTGATGGTAAAACAGGAAAATTAGGCTGTAGTTTAACAAAGCACTTGAGTATGTGAATAACTTCACTCCCATGAGTAGATCTACAAATCTTAAGTGGATGATTCCCAGTTCCTCATTTAAGCACATATGTCAGTTTTTATGCTGGAGATTGTGACCTTTCTGCTGCCTTATAAAAATCTAAGACTTGTGGGATCTTTGTAAATAGGGTGATCGTAACTTGTGTCAATGAGAAATAAACTCATATCTAGAGTAGCTTTCAAAAGATACAAAGATGTTTTATTTTTAAATCCTGCATTCATACCAAAGCAAATTAAACAACAGAGAAATACACAGTCAAAAGGTAATGGACATATAGTTGTTTATAAAAAATACATCCAAGAGAACCATCATAAAATTAGTTTTGTAACTTGCACAGTAAAAGCAGTGGGAACAATTCCTCAGTCAGTGGGTAAACAGGTTTTCTAACATTGATGGATACAAGCTAGGAAAAGTATTGAATTTTTTTCTAATTAGCCTCTTTTTCCAACAAAATTGCCTCTTAATAATTTCCCTTCATGTCCAGTGCATAAAGGTATCTGTGTATATGAATTTAATTTATATGCCAATGATGTTTTATACATTGTCTTGTCTGCATCTCATTACTGTCATTAATAAGCACTCCAATACATCTCGTTACAAGGTTAATTGGGACAAATCTAAAATACGTCCCCTTTTATATTGTAAATATGATATCTCCTGGCAGCACATTCCTGGTGGATGGACACAAAAGTTATGGTGTCTTATTAAAGGTTTCTATATGGTATCATAGCTGCACTCTGTGACTACATTATGCTGTAAATATAGCTGTATGGAAAATTGGCTGCGTACAACATAATCTAGATGAAATATACATTTTCCTAGTATTTGATGAAATGCAATTGTATACAGCAGTTCTGGGTTTTGTTTTTGGTGTATTTTTTTTTCCCCTCTATGCTTGTGGGCCAGTCATGTATACATGCTACTCTTTTTGCAAACAACTGATTTCTGATTTTGAATGCATATGTTTTAAGAAGTCTGCTCCTTCGCAAGGCTGAGCTGTATATTGTTATTGCCAATCAAAAGATGTATTTTGCAAGTGAAAGGTGTTTTTCTGCACAACAGATAAGATCCCTGGTGCTTTCATATAAAAATGCATCTCATGTCAACATCTGTCAGAGTAATCTAAGATAACACACTATAACAACTACATGGGCCACGTATATGCTTTTACTTCACAGGACCAGGAGTAAAAACTCTGCAAAAGTGTGACTTTCAGTAAAGAGTTCTTTCCTGTAGATGTGACTTATGTTGCCAGACCCTCCTGTGACACAGAGCAAAAGTGCAGATAAAGTCTTTGCGGCATGGTTGGAGAACAGGGGCTGTAGATAAGAGGTTTCTCCAGGCATTGCATTCCTATCTACTTTCTTTTTTTCTTCTCGGGGTGATTTTGGAGTCTCTGTCATGAATCTCTGAACTTGGAAGGCATGTGAAGCCTCCCAGGCCTTGATGGCTTTACCTGAAGCTTCAAGTCTATAATGAACAGGCATGTAGAGGATGCGCTGCTGGACAGACCATTCTGATAAGTGCACAGTAGTTTGCATTTACTTGTTACCTGAGAGGTATGTTTTGGGTCAGGATGCACTGGAATTTTACCTGGATAGACATAGATAGTGTACAGATCTGTCAGCTGTTGCTTTCCAAATCCCGTATCCAAACACCTGGGCTGGGAACTCTGCTGGGGAGACTTGACTTCCCCTGTGCTTTCTGGGTGCTTCACTTGAGAAGCGCAATTTGCCTGCTGAGTTTTGGGACTTGAGTTTGTCCATTGATGATGTTGAGTGTGAAGGGTTAAAAGCTTCCATGGCATCTATGAGTTGTGTTTGTGATGATCCTTATGGAGAGATTTATGTCCTATACGAGGGATGGAGTTAATTCCTCTCCAAAGATCTGTGCCAAGACAAATACACCGACTAAGTCCCTCCAAAAGAGGGCTGTACTGGTCTTTGTTTTCTCTTTTCAGAGTTGAATTTCAGTCTTTCTATATCCCTTAGTCAGGAGATCACCCTGCAACAAATTCTTGATTATTAGCAGCACTAAATTGCAAATGCAGGAATCCTAAAGTAAGGGCTTTAGGCAATGGCCTTGCAACTCCGAGCCTTTCTTGCGAGTTTGATGCCTGGATGTTGGAACACTGTGATTTAAGCTTATCTCAAGTTCAGTCAAAATGTTATTTACTTTACAAGGTACTTGGGGGGAAAAAAAAAAGAAGGAATAGATTCCTGTAACGCTGTTGCTATGGGAGGCACAGGAATATTGTTCACGTTCCCAGTTCGAGAAAGATGCAACAGTGCGAAACACTGGACGAGAAAGTGAGTGTGTGTTACAGAAAATGGTAAATTCCAGCTACTCATTAGCACAGTAAGCCCAACCATTTTCCCTTGGCATAGAAAGTCTCACGTCCCCAGGCATCAGCTAAGTGGCTTAGGAAGGCTGCATAGTTTAGCCCCAATTTAATTGATACAGCATTGTTACTTCAAACAAGCCATATTAGTGGCGTGTTATCTCTACTGTTGTGTTTGTTCCAGACCCTAGGCAACAATTAATTTTTTCATGCCAACAAATATTTCATTTGATTTCTAATGTACCATTGCCATAACAACTTGGATAAATATATCCTAATAAAATCCATAGATTAGGTTGTTTTTTAAAAGGCAGCTAGTTAATGAGAATTTAGAAAAAAAACCCAAACAACCCACCACCAAACAAAATGACAAAACAAAAATGCCACGACCTCACCACCTCGTGTTCTGAGGCTGCTCAGACTGGAAAGACAGTAACATAGAAACCCGAAGGTCACTGTCAGTGAGATCTCTAATGTTCATATATGGTTTTAGCAATGCAAAACTGCATGGTGCAAGCAAAATCTAAGTCTTAAAGAGGGCTTCATAGGTCAGGACCTGTTCTGGTCCTGGTGTAGGCTGGACATAAACATAGTGTTCTATATTAGTGATACTGACTGAGGAGTAGATGACCAGCTAAATAACTTTCTTAATTATGGGAGGTTTTTTTGTCTAAAGAGCCAAATGAAACTTTTGTAATTCTAATAGGAAATATCATAGGCTTTTGTGTTAGAAACAACCTGAAAGTAGCACTGGGTATTGCTAAAGTTAAGTAAATGTTTTAACAGAGTAAACTCTAACAATTGTTATCAAGTTTGAAAGCTCTCTAGCTTGGCAAGTGCAAAACAAATAATGGATATCAGAGATCTCATCCTGTGGAAAGTATGCCTCAAACCAAACCCCCAAACATGTGCTTTTATCTCTTGAAATCATCCAATGTACACATGCATCTGTCAGCTCTGTCCGGTGGTTAGGCACTCCATAATGTATTGAGAATAGCTTACTGATTGTTTACATTTACACTTGCTCTGCAAGTGTCTGGAAAAATAAAGTTTGACTTTACTAATGTCTTGTACCAAGTACTGATGAAACAACATCCATGTCAGTCACTTGACAAACACTTTTCAACTAACACCTTTTAGGCACAACAAAGTTATTTGTTCCTACTATTCTAGGAAAAAAAAACATTTTCTACATCTTAAACATCCGCCATATGTCCAAAGCCTTACACCTGATTTTTGTCATAACAAATTCTTCAGGACCTGTTATAATACCAATGTACTTGTACTTCTGTCTCCCAAAAGACTTACATATGTTTTTTGATGAATGGATAGAATTTCCAGAAGAGTTGATACAAGCATCAAGCAGCCACAGTAACACACAAACATTTGAAAGGGCTTGGGTAAATCACCTGTAGTCCCTGTGTCTGTACTGATGTTCTTATTGCATTTTCAGGAAGAAAACACTGAGGGGAGGAAAAAAGCAAAACCCAAATTATCTTCCCTATTTTTTGAAACCCATTAAGATCAGACAAGGCTGTTGGGTTCATGGTTGGGTGTGCATCTTTTTTGATCCAGGAGATACACATATCCCCATGCCCTGGGGGAGGCTGTGTGGGCCACTGGCAGCAGTGATGAGCATGGCACTCCACTCCCACCCTACTGCACGTATGGCATACTAGTGGTCCCTGAGGAGGGACATACCTTACTTCTGCCTCTTTCCCTCTGTACAGCTGAGCTCTGCAAATGACACTGCAACAAGAGTAGCACTGACAAGTTTTCCTCGTAACCTCTGTAATGACAAAAGGCCCTCACTTGTGTCTCCATCCTCCATTGCTGGGCCAAGGGCACTGCAGATAGTCCTCAAATCTCAAGAAATGTTGCAAGATGCTAGTTCAGTCCTTAATAATTTAGCTTTAATTGTTTCCTGAGTCAGAAGGACAAGGATTCTTTGGCTTTTTCTGTTCTTCCATACCCTGAACAGCCTGGGTAACGGACCGACCACAAATATCTCCAGAAGGTATCTTAACTTGTTGAAGGTTTTGTTTTCTGGGTCTTCTATAAAGTCTTTGGACAGTGGTTCTCTTCTGGTTTGGTGTGGATGTAGCAAGTCCATGGTTGCTCCCTGAAGTTTTGAAAAAAAAAAAAACAAACCAGAAATTCTGTTGTTGTGTTTCATGTCTGCGAAGGCTGGTTTGGGGAAAATATAGGAATATTAATTTTCATGAGAAGCAGAGATATTGTGAGTACTTACACATTGAAAGCAGCAATCAAAGTGTCATCTAACTTTAGGGCTTTTCAGACATTAAAACGAGGAATCATCTCCATAAGAATAATTCATAGAGCTTCTACCATGTGTGAAGATAACAAAGCATATTTTAATAACCCTAACACAGTGGCTGCAAAGCCCGTAAGTCTTCTGTTCTTTTGCACAGTTATGAATTCCTTCCTAAAATTCCTGTTACCCTAAAATATATCTGAAGACATGGAGATAACTTAGCCTGGTTCTGTCCTAGCACTTCTCTCTGACTACTGTAAAATTGAACTATTCAAATGTGCTTCAAAAGTCGAAACAAAATGAAAAGAAAGCAAGATTTGTCTCAGAGGCACCCACTTCTAATAGCCAAAGTGTTTGAAGTCCGGAAGGTTTCCAATGAATATGAACCAAGGAGCTGTGTTCTCTGAGTGCCTGTTCCCCAGGCAGATGTGACATCCTTCACATGAATGAAGGATTCTTCTCCCTTCAAAGTGAAACTTTGAGGTGAATTGTTGTATGTTTCTAAATTCTCCTTGTTTGCTCACCTGTAGCCAATGACACGGTCACTTCTGTGTTTTGTAAAGCAGCTTTGAGGCGTTTTGGTCTTTCTTCAGACAAGTGAAGGTTACTCCACCACGAAGAGCTGTGTAACAGGCAGCTGCGATGCTGTGGGCTCTATTTTAGTCTTGTTTATTGCACTGAGGACACCTTCTTCATTGGCACAGGGGAAATCTGAAGGCTAGAGCACATGGGACCTTTCTAGTAAAACAGTGAAATTTGTTAAACTCAACCTGTTTCTTTTATAAGTCTTGCTGATGGAAGGGAGAAGCGTGTGAGGTAGGGTCTACTTTCCCTTTGTCACCAGCTACTGTTTCATTCCTCCTCTAGATTGCTACCCAAACAAAAACAAGCCTTGAATGTGTAATCAGTGATGGTGTTTTGATTTTCCTCTCAGCCATAAGTACCACCAGGCAATCAGCAAGGCAAAAAAAAAAAAAAAAAAAAAAGAGAGAAAAGCATGTGCTCTCAGTCTATTTTTAAATATAAGTAATTGGCATTTTCCCTTCTGCTAACGTAAGTTCCAGGTAAGCACAGCTCAAATTGACCTCATCACACAACCCTCCAGGGAGGAGAGGATGAAAAAAACACAAAGCAGCTGATTTGTACCTGTGACCCATGAGAAAGCAGAGCTCAGCATCCTGCTCGCCCTGCCATGTATTGGGAATGCCTCAGCCCTGCCTGACCACCTCAAATCCTCTGTCTGCTCTGGGCTGCTGGGTGAGAGCAGCTGGGCCAGGCTTCAGCAGGGGCACCCGCAGACCCCCTGCCTGCGTGGCATCGGGCAAAACATCCCTCAGTAGCTCTGATGAAAGCCCTTATCTCAGCACTTCAGTGCCCCAAGGTAGCACTGCATCCCTCCCCCAGGTGCCTTGCTGGTCTCTCCCAATTTCTCTACACCCTGTTCCTGGCCAAACCTTTCCCCTGGGTATGAGACCTTCACCACTGCCTCAATAAAGTGAGCTGGCAGAAAGAAAACCCTTTTCTCACTGTTCTGCAGGCTGTCGGTGCTTTCTTTATTTTGGTGGCAGATGCTTGATGCTCTACCTGAGTCCTCAGACACAGCCCACAGTAGGAGATGGGAAAGTACCCGTGGCAATGTGGGATCTAGGAAGCGAGGCAGTAATTTGCTAGCAGTTCTTTAGAAAACAAATTCTTGAAAAAGCAGGAGGGTGGGAAAGAGGAAAACAGGAGGAGTGCAGGCTCTTTTTCCTGAAGGTTTGTTTTCCATCTCAGTCCCACTGCTGCAGAAATCGGGACCATCGTCCCACTGCCTCACACTTACTCAGGGATTTGTTGTATGTATTTTAAATTGGCAGAGCTGCATTTTGCTGTTAGGATGAGTGTGTTGCTTTTAAAGCCAAAGGTGATCAAGTGTTCTGCAGAGCAGGTGAGAAGAGACTTTATTCAATAAGATAAATTCTAGGTTTTTCTTTAGAAAACAAGTCAAATAGGTTCATTTTGCTCTAGTGAAAAGAAAACTTTATTGCTGATGTTTCTGTCAAATACTTCAAACTGACTGGGAGACTAACCCTGATCCTCCCAATTCCCCATGAAAACTGGAAGCAGCTCCTAAGCTGCTGTAGCACTGGTGGAAGTGGGAATGCTGTCAGACTGCTATGAAAGTAGGAGGTTTTCCTTGTCATTCTCAGATGTACACTTCTGTTACTGAGGTTTCTTATCAGAAAAAGCACAATAGAACTAGACTGTATGAAAACGAGAGCTCCCACCAAATGTCAAAGTCACTGCTGATAACATGAGATCAGGAGCAAAAACAAGATATTATAGCTTGTTTATCTTCTCCTTGTATTGTAACCGTCCCTTCTGAAACACAGAGACCGAAAGAGCTCGAGTGAGACGGGCTCTGCCAGCAGCCACTGTGTAAAACACACGAGTGGGTGGGGAAATGTGGGTACCAAGAAGTACAGGAGAGGTGGCAGCTGCCCACCCAGGAGGAATCGGAGATAACAGTGGTCTGTTGGTCTTTCCAAACACAAGTGTCTTTATCGGGGGGGGGGGGGGGGCTCTCTTCTCTGCCCCTTTGATGGGGCCAAAGGAATGTTTTGTGCCCAGTTGCTTCAAAGGCAGTTTCTTTGAGCATTTTGAAACCAATTATTTTTTTATTTATGTATTTTTTAAATCTGTTTGCAAAAGCAGCCCTCATCCGAAGGCTGGGCTGGAGGGAGCTGTGCTGTTTGCCTTTGATGCATGGCCAGAGGTGGGAAAAGTACCATGTCTGGGTTAATCTGTGAGTTGCATCCAGTAATGGACAATGAGTACTTACACTTAACAGGGAGCAGGAATTCAAAGCATTTAAAGAGACTCTTATTCACCTTCTGCCTAGTGCAGGAGGCATAGAATGCTGGTGGCTGTGAAGAGTGGGTTTTGCCTCTGCAAATGCCAAGAGCTGACTTAGTCTTGAGGGTACAAACCATTCTCCTGCCTGCACCCAGGGTCAATGCCACAAGGACAGTGGGTCAGGCGCTGTCGGTGGCACAGTTAGAAGTTTCTCCTTGCTAGGTATAGCTTGGAATTGCATTTGATTTATTATCATTCCTGTAAACCTCTACTTGCAAATCATTTTGTGGAATTGGTGTTTTGGTTTGCAGGAGAGCAGGGCAGTGAGTCATGCCACAAACTGGCACTGGCAAAAACCCTCTCTGCTAATGAGCTACACCCAGGAAATGTCTCCTTTGCCTGGGGGAACTGTACCCCTAGTCATCTTCCCCTGAAGCTCCTCGGATCCTCAACATGGTGTCTAACGAGTGGTGAGGGAGGTGGGACACATGGGACAGGTCACACATGGGCAGGGAAAATCACATGCTGCTCAGTAGGGACTGGTGTATCTCCAAGCACAGATCCAGAGGGGGGGAGTACTGCTGGTGTCCCAAGTGAGGTGCTTGGTCTGTGTCCCTGGAGCAATTTTGAGGGAGGTGGCAGTGATGAGCTGCTGTCCCCTTGTTAGAGGCACACATCACATTGCCAGGTGTATATAAACAACAGAAAGTTGTACTGGTTCTTTGCTTCTTTTTTTGTGCTCACATTGCAGGCTCATGATGCTCTTAAAACACAATAAGGCTTATAATGCTGTTTAAAAAAATCACTTTTCGAGGAAACAAATGCGATTTCCCAAGAACTGACTGAACACGCGTGTGTAGCAGATATCTTCATACGAGGGGCATCTTTTCACCACCCAGTGAATTACAATACTAAGATAAGTGGTGTTATCTCTTAGGACAAATGTTTTTGTGTACTAATATCTTATCAGACATTATACCAGAAAAAAAGAAAAAGTGGGGTTTTTCTGAGAGTGGTGATATGTGCCTTAAATATGTGTCTGTCTTGTGTGTTGCTTAAGAACAGGGAAACGATGAAGGCATTTAAAGACTATTAGCACAAAATGAGCTCAGCCATTGATTTTATTTCACTTAGTATTTTAAAATAGGTTGTATGTTTTCTCCCCCCATGAGCATATTTAAGTTTTTCACAAAGCAAGTTTGCAAATGGTTTGGTTTGAATCAATAAAAAAATAAAAAATAATTTTTAATCAATATTTAATTTATTAATATTGATAAATTAAATACGCTCAAGATGCCATTCTGCGATAGTTGTGCTGCTCTCCTTGACTGATCGGGCTGGGTTTGATGAGGGTGGATTCCCAATGTTAACTGAAACAGCACTTTGGCTACATCAGTGAGCAAAATCCCACACGTGTCACTCAGAAAAGCAGACTGAGTGGAAAATGCAGGATATTTTCTTTTCCATCACTTTTAGCTACCCCCACTCGCAAGGGGAAGTTGCATACAGGCAGAGTGTTTGGGGACTCGTGGGCAAAGTAGGTACTACAGTATGAAAAGGTAAATTTACTGTATTTTAATTGGGAAGACAATAATTGACATTAGAGTTAGACAAGTATCTGCCAGCTTAGGTTATGTTTGTGCTGACATTTTTATAAAACACTTGAGGCATGTTTCTATGAGCACGGATAATGTTTTTTGTACACGTGAATTAGATATAGGGGTTAATACCATTATCACAAAGTACTTGTGAAAATCTATAGTAAGGAAACTGAACGGAAAATGGGCAAGCAATATTGTTAATAACATTTAAATTTATGTGGTAAATTTACTAACATGATTTAGAAAATATATACAGTATCTAATTAGAGAAGAAAATCCTTCACTTCACATGCATTTTATTTTATACAGCAAGGGCAGTCATTCCTCCTGTGCAGTTTATGTTGGTTGAAAACATAAATTTTACTGATATATATACAGGTTTCTTTTCCCAGTGGTGAACACTGTTACATTTAGAAAATTGACAAAATCAATGGCAATAAACCAAAGATCAATTTAAATTTCACATTTAGCTACTTGTTTTAGAGTCTCTGGGAAATTTACAGTCGCTAACATGTTTTATGTTTAGAAGAAATAGATGAATACAGATGCTGTCCATTTGTAGCAATTGTTTCCTAAATTTGTGAACTGAGGGTACGTGTGTACATAAATACATATATAAAATCACACACATGATACAGCATACGTAACACTGTTGTTCTGTCTTACCATTCTCTGCAGGTTGTTTTCTTATCTGTTGAAAGTATTAGAGAATGGTCACTAATAAGTGTTACAAAAGTAATGAATAGTAATAATTTTAGATACCTAAGCTTTCTGAGTTGCTAATTTATTACCCCATTCCACAATAGCTGTCACTATAAAATCAGGTCACTATAGAGGTAAGAATCTATAAATATAGTGCCTATGTCATATCCCATCATCTCCAAAAGGATCATGCTCTCTGTCTGTTTAGAGAGGTTTACATATTCCTTATAATACATCTATGATAAATTAAGCACTCTTTTCTAGGCCCCTTTAAATGGAAGGAATTGGAAACACAATAATGATATAATTAATTACAGTCTTATTCTTGTAGAAAAATTACACCTTTTTCGATTAGTGTGAAATATAAGTGTCAAATCAGTAATAAAATCCTGATCAATAAAACAATAATAACTGTGTTGTTAAAAGCGGACCTAGAAAGGTGTTCATGGCAACATATTTTAGGGGTTAGAAACCCTTTTAAAATAAACGGATTTCATCTTTACACTGTGTCATCTAAATCATTACAATGTTTGTGTATACAATTATCATCAGACGATAAATTGCAGCTATTGAATGGATTAAGTTTGAACTTTTTGACCTCATAAATCTGACTTTGTCATAGCTTTAGCAAATGCTTGTGTAACAATCAGTTGATTACATGGCAGAGCAGATGTATGTATGTTAACTGGAAAATATGAAAGGACCAGGGTAATTCAAAGTTCATTGGAAGAAGTTTATAAATGTCTGACAATATTGTGTTAACACATTCTCAATATACCCTTCTGGTTATAAGTTGGTATCAGCTTTTATTCATTTTTCCCCCCCTATTTTAATGCGAGATTTTAAATTAATAGGAAAAAAAGGATAAAACTAAAAAGTAAAATCTTTAATTGATTGAGAGTAAATTTAATGGAACACAAAGAGTGAAATATTTTGCTAGGATCTAGTGAACCATGTTCTCAAGAAATCATAAAAAAATGAATAAAATAACACCATGAGCAAATTAGCATCCCAGAAAAAGCAGAAACATATTCTTGAAGTGGAAAAATGGAATGCAAAGCATGAGCCATTTAAGAAAAGAGGAGCTATAGATTTCTGCAGGATTATTTTAATCTAAGGGTGAGATCTCACAGACAGGGATTACTGATTTGTGTGATATTGTTCGTCTGGAATAGGTATGGACAGAAAATGAGAGAAGACCAGGACTGTATCTCCAAATTTTTTCCCTTTAGATTGGGAAGGGCAGTCTTTTTTCAGTAGGTACCAATAACCAAGAGAAGGTAATAGATGAAAATAATTAATATTATGTGCTAGCTCTTGTAGTTATGGGTGATGATTTTTTTATCGGACCCATTTTTCTAAAACCGTTGGGTGATTTTATGCAAAGTTTCCTGGTGCACACACTCACTGCATTTCTGTCTCTCATAAACAAAGAAAAGAAGCAATCACGTTTTTGAATACTCGTATGTTATTGAGTTTTATTTTGTAGGTGGCAATCATTTAAAAAATCAATTCAAAGATTATGGAAATGTATCTGGTTGATCATCAGAATCCCACTATTATTAAAGATAGGTTGGATTGATTTTGGCCAAAATATTCTACTGTAAAGAAACAATCTCTATATTCTCTATACTCATTTGGGTCTAAATTGGTACATGATTACGAGCATTTTAACATTATCTTAATTTCTTATGTAAAAAAATATTTGGTATTTTTAAAAATCTTACATAATTTTTCAGGGAAAAATTTAGCTTGCTGGAAAAATTTGGCTTGCTTTCATTTTAAAATGTTTTAAGAAGAATCTCATGTCTAAATCAAACCTTCCTACAGTAAAATATTTAATTAAACCCAAAAGATATTTCTTTTCATGTCTTCATTTAAGCATTAAATTATTTAGTTTTGGCTGCCACATGGATATTTTTTTTTCTTCCTTAATTTCTTAGCTGACTAATGTAATGTAAGAAAAACCCAGTTCTTTGAATAAGAAGAGACATGTTCACAGAGTGCACACCCACCAAAAGGTATGTGTAGCGTGATGCATTCTGTGCTATCCATGTCTCTTCCTATTTTTGTTCAGAATGCCTTTGGAAAAAGGATTTTCCTCTTTGTGAGAAATACCCTGCTTAACGAGTGTCACTTAAAATTACGATTTCTGAGAAATATTTGCAAGTACTGCAATTGTGCTGCTCTTTTTGAACTGGTCTGCTCTGCCCAGACTTCAGAACAAGGACTCGAAGGTGAGGTGAGGGTACAGCCTTTATGTCGGAACGTGCCTTTAATTGTGGAAACCTTCAAAATCTAGCCAGGTTATACACTGACAGAAATTGCGGTTTGCACTCGAACGACAAAGACTTTGATATTTAGCAGCTAAAATTTCCATATGCTCTGTCACCGCGGAGCAAAGTCGAGTCTCTGCAGAGCAGGCAGGGAGTGCAGCTGCCCCCTCCCACCCCCAGTGGCACAGGGGGTGCCTGTACCCCCCCCCCCCCAACATCGTATCACAGTACATTCCCACAGCCCTTCCGACATCTGTTTAATTGAATATTGGCATCTCAGCAATAATTAAATAATAATAATAACAACATAATGTTAATAATAATAATGCTTATATTGAAGTTTTACTGTAGGATTTTTCCTTTGGCATTTAAGTATAAGGTAGGCACCTTGGATTACAGTGTTCCTACGTGGCTGTCTCGTCTCTTAGTTCAAAATTTATCTGCCTTTAAATAGTGAAGGCAGATTCTCTGTTTGCGGCAGATCCTTAGGCTGTAAATGATCATTGCTCCAAGGAAGACAATTAAGTGACAGTTTTTGCCACTGGAGGATAGTGCTCTTGGGTAACACTGTGCTAAGTGTTACAGGAACCATTCTATATGGGAAATCTCCCTGTTGTTGGTGGAGGTGACTGTGTGAAGCACCTTGTAAAAGTATTCGGGCTTAGATTGTTTGTTTGCTTAATTTTTCTCTGCACCTTCAACCATGTGGCTATGGAGGGGTTAATTTGGAAGGCATTACAAAGTCATTTGTCTAGCTGTTGAAGTGGAAGTCTGCCTGAATTTGTGCCATTCCTTCACATTTAAAAATAAATAAATAAATAAAAACCAACTACAAAACCTGTCATAGAGATAATGTTGTGGTATCACTCGAGTTGCCAGTGAACAATAGTCTATATCATAAGAAAAAAATATACATATTTTGCCACAAGCTTCTGATCAGTAGACACACTGCACAGAATGAGCATAGCAACTACATTATCTTTCACCCCGAGGTTAAGGTCATTGTCAAGGATTTGAGGACAAGCTTGTATTGCAGCTGCCTGCATTTAGAGCTGTCAAAGCTTAGAAAAACCTGCCTGATGGACATGTTCTTGTTTTGTATCTTTTTTTTTTTTTTTTCCTCTCCAAGCCCTGCAATCCTGTGGAAGATTTAATTAAGGCTAGTGCAGAAATCTCTAAGAAAAGAATAGCACCTTTAAGTACCTGTAAGTTTTTTTTTTTTTCTTCATTCTGATCTTGAAATCCTACAACCGAATTTAGTGTAAGAGAAAACAAATGACTAATGAACGGTACCTCCTCTGCAGACTAGCAACCCATTCTTTGCTGATGCAGTGGCTGAAAAGGCAAGATTCCTAAACTTCCAGCTTTGGAGGGGGTTTGTTTCACGGATATTCAGACCTCAACAAAACAGCTTGCTGAAGCCCTTAACTGTATTACAATTGGCCCCTTAATGAACAGATGAACTTTTCTTTTCACCGTTTCAAGTCTGTTATCCAAGACTAAAGGGTAGCATGGCTATTTCATTTCTGACCTGCCTAACATATAATTAGAAGGTTCCTAGAGGTACTTATAATTGAATTATGGGGTGTTTCATGAGCATTCTTGCTAGTAGGTAGAGATGTAAAAAGCAAAGCTCATCTGGAATGCATGCAGGGAAAGCGGATGATTTAGTAGGTCTGTATATTGCCTGAAATATTAGATTATAAGTATGAGTCAAAAATATACTGGTTAAAATTTATTTTTATTAGGAAAATTATCCTAAGTCTATAGCACCAATTTCTGTGACAGTATAACTGGATACAGCTCGATTGATTTTAGTGAAGCTCTACTCATTTATACCTAACGCAGGTTAGAGAAGGGTCCAGTGAATTAGTCCCAGTCACATATTTATCAGACATGAAACATTCAGCTAATCTCTTGGAGCCCTGTAATTGGCTAACATAAAACATTACTGGATGATTAAAATTACAGTTGACTTTCAGATTTGTTGTCAAGTAGATTTGAAATGTGGGGAAATAACTTAAAGGGTCCAATTTTTGCTCTCTCTCTCCAATGTTTATGGATTGATTGTCAGATGCACAGTCCTTGTAGGCTAGCAACTCGCAATCGCTCTCGGCAATCCATGTCCTTCACCTCCTGTGGAAACTGCTGCTCTTGGTGCATGGATGGGATTATTTAGCTAAACATCAGTTTGGAAAATACAGGAGTATTACTAGAGGGGAAGGACAGCACCTTTCGGATATGGCCAGCATCATCCTCTGCATCACTGTGGTTTTGGTTTTGATGGAGGTCCCAGCTCCTCTCTTTCCAACTGCTTCAAAGCCAAAAAATCTTACGAATCTGTACTTTGACTATAGATAGCTAAATAACAGGCTATTTCCTCCTGTCAAGAATGCGTTTGGAACAGGAACAGTTAGTGTTCAGATGTCAAGAATACCTGCCAGATAGCCTTGGTTTGTTTAAAACAAAACAGAAAAACCCCTACAGTTTTATCAAAATAGGAACTTGCCTTATCCGATCCAACTCCCTGTTGGATATAAGCTATTTTGGATATATACTATTTTGTCCAGAAGATAGATTGGGAAAAAGACTGAACAAAACACATAACTCAGGCTGTTCCCCCTTCTGTAGCATCCTGCAGAAATGCAGAGAAAAATGGGGGGAGGGTTGAGAAATAAAAACATTGACCTTTCCAGATGCAGAAGAGGCAAAATTAAGGGCTCAGGACACAATTTGCTGCATGATGGAATAAGGGTCAAGGAGCCATTTACCCCATACAGCAATACCTATGGGCTGGGAGCCATTGTGATGGATATTTGTCATTTCTTGTTTAGAAACAGACTAGTCTTTGCTTTAATTTAGAATCTTGTATTTCAAGAATTTGTAAATGATAGCAAGAAAACCGTTTTATAATCTATATCAAACCATTTGATAAGGGCAAAGAAATTTATTTTTATGAAGCTGATAACCCTTTCAGCTACCATCAAGTACAATTCCAGAGGAAAAAATGCAGGGTATTTTTTTTACTGCATCTACGGTACATTCTTCACAACAAGCTTTGTCCCACCTTACTTTTTAATCTAAGGGCATATTGATAAACTTGCCACTCCTGGTTTACCATAGCTCAAATGGAGAGTATTTTAGAAATATCTGTCATCTTCAAGTATAATGACCTGTGAACGTTTACTAAGGATCTTCAAATAGTTTCTGATCTGTTTCCTAACAAAGCACTGAATAACATCAATGCATGAACTGTGCTATTCTCCAGCAGAATTAGATTAATAAGTTATATTGATTGGTTAGCAATGCAAATAGAATCTGATACCTTTTCTCCAGCATCAAAAGCCATAAATCTGTTTGTATTGTTCCCTTCTGGAGATCTCATTTGCTGAACGATCCTCTTGTTGACATTGACAGTTCCTCTCTCTTTGATAAAATCAATATTTTAAATGTGAAAACAAATGCAGACTTGGGAGTTTAGACAACTTTGTCATCATTTTTTGTAATGATTGGATGCTGCTCATTTCAGCTTGAAGCCTCTTTAGTAAAAGCATAACCTTCAGTAACCAATACCTGCGTATCAGTATAGTTATCAAGTGTATTAATGGTAGATATGGTGACTTTTAGCCTTAAAGTAAGTATATTTCTAAAAGATGTTCAGTGACAAATTGGGTCTCTCATATCTATACAGTGTCTGACTGTAAAAGATAGATATCAGGCTCTGGGGATCACAAGCTTTCCTTCACCAAGTGACTTGAAGCTGCTGTTGAAGTTCTTGCCATTCAAACGAACCACCAGAGTGCTGCCTAAAGCATGAGTGGATTTTCAATTTCTAGCATAATGACTCTATACTTTTTGTATACTTTTTGTAACTAGTGACTGCATTCTTGTTCTCTGTAATTTTTCCTTCATGCAGAGGAGGTCACTGTGCAAGAGATTTATTCCCTTTTCTCCTCTTCCTCCCCAGCTGGCCCCTAGAATACCTCATCTGTGTTCTCTAAGAATAGAAATCATATTCACCCCTCTCTATTTTAGCTTATGTATTGCCTTAGCAGCCCAGGTGCAAGTCTTCAGCTGTATTTTTCAAAAAGCATGCAAAAGATAATGTGAAGAAAAAAGCACCAAAGCAAAGTAGAAGAGGAGTATGAAATAAAAGAGAAGTGGTCTTGCTTCATTTGCAGTGTCAAGACCTCTAACAACACATTCTGTTCTGGAATCCCTACTTCAAAGGGGATGGGGAATATTCATTCCAAGCAGAAACATGAGAAATGATCCAACTTTCTTAGCCTGCGTTTTCAGGCACATTTGTATACTTACAAGGCTTTAGACCTAGAAGTGGTGAAGCTGCACCTCAAACACTGTATTCAGTTTTGAGCCCCTCAGTCACAGGAAAGACACTGAGGTGCTGGAGCATGTCCGGAGAAGGGCAACGGACATGAGGGTGACGGGTCTGAAGCACAAATATTGTGAGAAGCAGCTGAGGGAGCCAGGGGTGTTCAACCTGGAGGAGAAGAGGCTGAGGAAGAGACCTTATCACTCTCTACAACTACCTGAGAGGAGGTTGTAGCGTGATGGGGATTGGTCTCTTCTCCCAAGCAACAAGTGTTAGGACGAGAGGCAATGACCTCAAGTTGTACCAGGGGAGGTCTAGATTGGATATTAGGAAAAATTTCTTCACTGGAAGTGTTGTCAAGCACTAGAACAGGCTGCCCAGGGAAGTGGTTGAGTTGCCATCCCTGGAGGAAGGGTAGGCGTTGGATTTCACAATCTTAAGGGTCTTTTCCAACACAAATTATTCTAAAATTTTAAGTGTATCTGTCTTCTGCTGTGTTGATGAGGTCCATAGGCATAATTCTTTTGGACACATAAACATGTCTTTTTCCCTTCTATTTTGAAGTCTACTTGTTGTGGCTCCAATGGAGAGAGACTGGTTTTTAGTCTTACATCTTCAGTACTTGTCTGTGGATTACCAATATTTATGACACTTTCGGAGATCCATGCTGTCAGCTGTACACTGTTGCTTTGCTTGTGTTCTCTCCCTGAAATTCTACTGACACCAAAAAGCTTTCCTTTGGCATCTGAGCAAATCCACAAAATGACAATTTTAGGTTCTTATGCAAATTAGTTATCTTCTCACTATTTCTCTTTAAATCCCTGTTAAGGAATGGATTGCTGTTTTGCCATTTCCTGTTCTTATTTAGAGGCTTTGTCGTAAGAATAAAATATCAGAACCTCAGTGGCTCAGGAATACTTTAAGAAGTCTGCATCCAAACCTCTCTTGCAAAGTGGACTGAGGAGCTTTTGCTTTTTTTTTTTTAAGATGTTTTTCTTCTTTTTTGAAAGGCATGACACTAATTTATTTTAATAGCAATCATGTGAAAAAGAAAAAAAAAGTGCCTAGAGACTATTTTCTTATAAATCTTGTAATTCATGTCTCTTCATTCCCTCTTCTATTTCTGCAATCATCTACACACTCCCAGTCCAAACAGGCAAGTCTTTGCTTATGTCTGATTTCTTCAAATGGTTCAAAGCATGCACTCATTAAAACAATAGAGGTCCTCTGCTGGGCATTTTTCTGGTTTTCTACAGCTGCTTAATATTTCATCAGCTTTAAAAATGTTTACTTCTGTTAGTTCTTCTGAAACAGCACCTTGAATAACCATTTAAAAAACTGATTTCCTGGGCTCCAGCATTGCTATAGAGAGCCACTGATCACCCAAAATTGCCGTGTTGGGTGAATATGAACCAGGCAACAAAGAGGAAACCACAGGTTTCCGCAGAAAGCTTTCATCAGGAATATTGTACCTTGGTTTTATCTAAGTGAAGATACACTAGATGGATCAAGAGTTTTGGAGATCAAGGTTGTGTTGTGGTATGCTTCTTCTGATATTTTAAAGTATTAGTGATATCTTTGCTCTACCTATCTATGAAATAGTAAATTGTTACCTGTTTCTAAGAGAAGGCATAAAAAGTAATCACGTTTTCAGAAGCAGAGATTCCTGAAAAATTCGCCACTGTCATTTTTTTTGCTGAATTAAGGGTACTATTTGTGGTGTTCACTATTGCATTTGCCATATTTAATAGAGAGTAGGTTTTAGAATTATTATTTCATCGTATTTCTAAAAGTGTTATTGTGGGATGATCATCTAAGACTCTGAAGTCCTTATTAGGTAATTGTTATCCCTGAGTAGTACCAATAAACTTCATATGACCAAATATTTAAAGATACTTGTGGTGCAGAAGGCCCTAGTGTCTGCTTGAAGGTTTAATTCAGTGCACCATTATTTGAATGTTTGATGTATGTGTGACTGTGAACCTGTGTGCAAGCAGCAATGTTTTTGTAGAGTGCAGGGGAACAACTCATTGGTCAGAAGAGTGCGCATCTCAAGGGTTTTGGAGATGGTGTAGAGGAATTGATCATAAAGGGGTCGTTTATCATAGCTGCATACACTGAGAAAAGTGACATATTTTTATTTGGCAGAGAAATTTGAAAGACAAGCCAGGCACCTCCCAGGTGCATCAAATTGGACACCCATAATTGCAAGTTTTGAATATCTTGGCTTTGATATATTCAGTGACCTAAGCTGATGTCAGTATCATTTCACTGACTGCAGCAGCCACACAAAGCAATGAAGTTTCTCTATTCATTTTGCTAATTCTTTTAATTTCTATGTGAGCTCTCTTTAGCCTTGTAGACACTGGACATGCTATTCAGTCACGCTGTACCATTTCTCTTGTTATTAATTAAGCCTATAGTCTTGTAAATCTTTGTAATATGTTTACTGTTAGTTAGTCCAGTAAGCAAACTGCATTTCCCTCTTTCTAACTCTGTGTTTGCTGTTCTGTGTTTTTCCAGTGTTCCCATCTCTAGCTTACATTTCTCTTTTCTTCTTGTTTCTTTATTTAAGAAATTACTGTCCTTTCCGTTTTCCACTCACTGCCTCTCTCCTTATTATTTCTTTCTGGCTCAGTGCATTTACCTGCCAGCTGCTTCCCTTTGAATTTTTTCAACTTCCTTTGTATTCTTCCTCCACCCATCTACCAGTATAATAATATATCCGGTTGCAGCAAATGTGTTTGATCCCATGCACAGTAGTTAATCCACAAATTTCCTTAAGGTTTTTTCATGTACGATCTGCTCTGCACATGCCACTGTAAAATTGCATTTTAATTTGTTAAAACCTCTGATAGTTATTAATATTTATATCAAATCAAGTTAAATGAATATGTTTTTCAAATCAAAGCCCGTATATAGATGGAGATTGTAAAGACTATCATTGCGTCTTATTGAAGGCTCACAGAAAGTTTTCAGCCATCTCAAAGAAAGCATCAGTATTCATTTTCAACACTGAGCCTTATGAATCCTTATGTTTATAACACTCCTCAACTGGAATAAATCTTCCAGCTGATTATCACAGCATTTGGCACAGTGCCACAAGCAGTTCTGGGAACAGTATTCAATCAATGTGTAAACTAGTGAAATGCCAGGAACTTTTGAAAGACCATGAAGGATGATTAGTTAGTAAAGAATAAACAATGTGCGAATGTTGAGTACAGCTACCAGCTAACACAGGGCTGAGGAGAATTTTCCATGATTTAAAATGAATATATAACTTATAATTTAGGCAGGTATTTATATTTTGTTATCTCACGCTCCAACATTTATTTTATTGAAGCCAGGTATACAGGGTAAGACTTTAAAAGAAATAAACACTTTGATTAGACTGTAACATGTTTGTACTACCAACCATTATCTCACTCTTCATTTAGAATTAAATAGGAAACTGAATGGAATATAAAAAAAATGAAAGATGAACAAAACTATAAAAGAATCTTTAAGAACTAACATAATGAAAAATCCCTTTTAGTCTTACTGGAATAGTCATGCTTTAGAGTTTTGCCATTTATACTAAGTTTTGGTGGTTGATTTTATTCTTATAAGGATAATGCATCCTTTCTAAGTTAATATTGCTTGTAATATTGAGGAAGAGGGGTTTTTTTCTGTCTGTATATTTGAAAGAACCCGTTTTCAAGCGGTAATAGACTTTCTGCATTTCTAACGGAATTCAGTGCTCTTCTGAAGTGATCACCTAAATCCCAAATACCAAAATAATCCTCAAGTCTCAGCGGACAGAGTTAGTCCTCTATACTTATATGCTAAAGTTCTGATATCCAGAGCTTCCAGATTACATACAGTGATGCCTTTCATTTAGGCACGCCCGTTCCAGTGTTGATGAGATCCATGGGGGTTAATTAAGGGTAGTTTATAATCTTTAGGAGATCTTAAATTTTCCCTTAAATATAATAACCAGTCTTGTATGCAGAGCTTGATAGCTGAGATACGTAATTGCTACCTCAGAGCAGCATTTCTGTCTATAAAGGTATTTTTCAAATGATGCACCAAACTTTTTGGCTCCCTGTTTCCTAGCCGCGCACATCAAGAGCTAGGTGGAAAATCGAAGCCCGATGTATTTTTATATTATTTGAAAGAGCTACATTAAGTCGGGGAAGTAAGTGCTGACAGCCTCTCAGACACTCTGTGGTAGCACAGTGTCAGTCTGTTGCTGCATCCTGCCTACTGTTTGCTGCATAAAAATAATATCTGCCTTGCATGTGACAAGAAGGTGTCGGGATATTCTCTCGGTGAGGCTGGGGACCAGAGATGTCTATATGCTTCATGCTATATCGTTACATTTAGAGACAACTGTGAATATAATACATCTGAACTCTGCCATGCTACAGGAAAAAAAATATGTAGGCTTGCATTCCTCTCACAATAGCATGTAGTTCTTTAAGTCCAAAAACTGCACGGGGTCGTGCACTGGGTTTATTAGATCTCATAGTTTTATACTTCTATACCCAAAAGTTCAGGTCAGCTGCATGGCTTTTCCCATGATCTCATTATGTGTGTCAGCAATTGCTGTGCATATGAAAGTGAAATCCTTGAAAAATATTTGGATAATAGAAGAGTTCAAGTTTTCTATTCTCAGACAGAATTTGTAGTCATCTTTTGAGCAGAGCTTTACAGTAGTTACACTATATTCCAAGTGGGAATAAATACATGTTTTCTAAGGACAAGAGTAATATTATGACAGAAAACATAATAAAACATTGAATTGGCAAGATGCAACAAAATAGGGGTAAAAAGAGGACTGTTCAGTCTGGTTTGAAATCTCTAATTTAGTATACGGCTGTGTAGAGATGTAACAAAAATAAGAAACTAATGTAAATTACAAGTGTGCAGTGTACACAAAACCGATGCCCTCCAGCAAATAAGATGTTTTGCTAATGTGTATCCCTCTTTGAAACATCTGCCTTTATTATTTAAACACAGAAGTGCTGCATCTCACTTTTTCCTTTAGACTAAGTCTTCGTGCATTTAGGATTTGTGCTGTAATACTTTATTGAGATGTTACAATGAGATGAGAGAGCGGGAAACAGAAAAGCGATGGGGGGTGTGTACAGGGGTGAGAGACATTTGGCAGCAGGTAAAACAGACTTAGAAACAACAACAACAACGATTGTATTCCAATATAGGTCAGTATATACCTTTAACACTCGATTTTCTTTCTAATGGATTCGACTTTTTTAATCTATGAAGAAGGTTAAAAGTGGTTTCTTTGTTGAACAGCTACTGTATATCTAATTCTTGGAGGGTTTTTTTTTTCCCCTCATGATGTGGAAATGGTTTCAAACCCTTTTAATATTCATTTAATGTCAGTGCAATATATATTGCCACCGTTCTTACCGCATTAGTAAAAAATGTGCTTATGTGCTATGATTCTCTTATGATAGAAACATAAAATCTTGGAAGGATCAAAGTCCACCAACATTCACCCTCCTGCAACAGCAGGAAATTGATCATGCGAGAGATGCTCACCTAATGCTAACATATTATTATTATTTATTATAGCACTAACAGTGTGCTAGGTGCATTAGACGCCAGTATGAAGATGAGGTCCTTGTCCTGGAGTGGCTTCAATCTCCGGGGTGATCTTACAAACACTTAACTATATGACTAACTATGTACGCGTGAAATCTTTCTGGCTCACATATTTAAGTGAATTTTTTTTTTTTTTTTTCCTTATGCACAAGACATTCCTGCAGGGTCTGCAGCACTAATTAAACCTAACGTTTCTCCTCTGCATCAGAGAGTGTATGCACACATAAAGGGGAAAGGATCAAACTCTTCCAGTGCCTTATGATCGTATGGAAGTTGTATTAAAAAAACACCACCCCTTTTCAATATGTGCCTGTTATTTCCCCGCACTGTATTTCCCACTTAATATTTTACAGCCAGTAAAAGCTATATTTTGTTATGCAGTTTTATTAAAACAAAGATCTTACTGACCACAGTGAAATTCCCGAAAGGCACTGCTGTTGGCCCATAGTCTACAGAGGCAGTTATGTAAACCAGCTCAGAGAAGGACATACATTATATTCTGTCATGTATATGTTAGGGTTATTCAAATGGCAAATTCTGGTTGAAATCCAAACTAAAATAAGTTTTGCCCAGACCTCCCTAAGACCTCACTCTTTTAACCCTTTCATGTTTTCGTGCTTGCTTCCAAAGTATCAAGGAGATCCTGCAGAGCATCACCAGTGTTTCTGGCTGTAATGGGGAGGTCTAGGAGGACAGAAGCTGGCATCGTGTTATCTGTAGTAAAATTACCAGAAGATATCAGCAGATAACTTCACTTCAGTAAAATTATTCAGCAGATTTCAGTACAAGCGTGGCAGCTCTGTTAATTTGTTCTGCCTAAAAACGTATGGTTTTGTTGCATGTTGTTGGATGTCGCAATAGCTTTCATTTGCGAAACATCTTTTTTCAGAAGTCCCAAAGATGCTAACAAATGTGAATAACTTAAATCTCTCAGTTTTGGACATATGAAGCTTAGAGAGTGCCAATCCCTTTTCAGATGCTGATGAGAGAGGGATGTAAATCACTGGTTTTCGTTAATTTTTGGTTTAGTTTTGGATGCATCTCTTGCTGGGTTTTCACTTGGTTAGTTATAATGCAGCCCAGTCGATAGGTCGATGCCATGAGGCTGTTGGACCAGGTCAGCTTTCTTGACTCCCAGCCACTGCTCTGTTTCTCGCATATCTGATCCAGGCTTTTTATCCTGGTGGCAGCCTGACTACAGCGCCCTGATTGTGGGCGTCAGTGCTCTGAAATAGACTTCTACTTCTCATGTGATTCACAATCAAAACCTCTTGTCACCCAAGTTGCATTTCCTGTATTCAAAAACAAAAAAGTAGGAAAACACAACAAACATGCCACATATATTTATAATGAGAACAAGTTTATAATTACTAAATGCCGATGGAGAAATCAAAGCTGTGTTCTTCAAACAGGATATTATTTTGTAATTAAAAAGAACTTCAAAAGAAGAAAACTAAAGACATGATTATTATAATATGCATTAAGTGCCATTGAAACACCATTTTAGTAAAATAATTCTTCATAGCAGGGAGGAGAATTCCGAGGGAAGGAAAAATTGAAACAATTCAGAGCTAAAAGAACGAAGTCCAATTATACTTGGAGAATTACATTTTCTTAATATCAGTGTTATGAAATTATTCTCTGCATTATTTATTCTACAAGTCTTAATTGATAAATATTAGGTGTCTGATTCTTGCAAAAGAACAAGCGCTCGGTGGAACACATTCTGAGTCAGTTTGGTTTGCACTTATCATAAAAATGAAAACTACTGAAGCATAAAGAACTTACAAAAAGGAGGCATTACTGTGGATTTAGTACAGTTGGTGTTTGATACACTGAGTTGTATTCATCTCATATACTGTGTCAAGACATTGCTTACAATGCATCCGATCATATTACAGGCCATAAGCGAGCAAGATATTTAAATTGAAAGATGCATTTGGTATCATTCTGAGTTAATTCTTATATAATAAAGTATAAAAAAGGCAAGTAGCATCCATTTCCACATAATCTCTCTTTAAACTTATCTGTATTTAACTGTATTTTTGTCGTCAGCTTAAAAAAGCAAGAATAACTGAGAAGCCACCAAATTTAAAAAGGGTACTACAAAGACGTTTAGTGAGGACATGCTATTTATTTGCTTTTTGATAGCTATAATGTTTAGGCACATCACAAACACAAATGGGCTTATTTCACATCTTCCTGAGATGAGGAAGCATTAGCAGTATTCCCATTTACAGGCAGCAACCAAACAAGTAGAGTGTTATCTGGTGACATACCAGTACCATGTGGGGAACCTGCGGTGCAGCTGAAAACAAACTCATATTTCTTATACTGTTTTAACTGACACTCTTAAGTCTTTTGATTAGTTTTGGTTCACTGCTAAGAGACATCTCTTTCCCTGTGAAACCTGTCTAGACCTTGTAGTGGTGAGTGCCAATCTACAAACCTCTTGGGTATTTAAAAGATGCCAGGGGAGACATAACTGCTGATGGAGCTTTGGGATTAGTAGAGTTGTGCTGTGTCTGTTGGAGGATTCCTCAGCCCCACTGCACACTTGCTCTTTCTTTCTTTCTTTGTGTTTCTTGAAGAGCTTTCTTGCTCTTCACCAGGACCATTGCTTTACCCTTCTTGTGCATGAAATAGCCCACCTTCATAGGGTCACTCAACCAGCACATAGAGGTAGGTTATTTGGAACATGTCATGTACTTCCCCTGAACAGAGAAAGTACATCCTACTCTGCAGGATGAGTAGTTCCCAGAGAAAACCATTTTATTAAACATTCCATAGGTAAAATAAGAATCTGTGTTTGGTTTAAGCTGTTGGTCGCCAGCCCCCTGCAGGTATATACCTCTTCTTGAAAGAATGACCTAAAGTATCTTTCTTTTTTCAAAGTTTTATCAGTATGTATCCTCATGAAAGAGTTCTTTTGTCAAGAATTATGATTTTTTTTCCCCCCATGCCTTTATGGGGAAATTGCTATGCCTAAATCACTAATATGGACTTCAGTAACTTGCTAGGGATTGGAGTATGGAAAGACCGATTGAAGGAGATTCAATTCAGTACGTTTGAAATTCTGACCAAAGTTTACTTTCTTCCCACGTACACTTCAAAACACCAACAGGCTGTACTTGGTTTTGGAACTTCAAGTTTTCAAGGCTCTCACCTTGCAAATCCCTATGTATGTGCTTTATTTCTTTAGTGTGTACAGACCACAGTCAAATCATGGGCATATGTGTGCGTAGGACTAGGATGTCGTCTGGCAGATGGTGTCATGGTACCTAGTTTTCTTCAGAAGTCAGCTGAAGCCTTCCATAATTTCATGGAGATAAATAGGAAAGCGATTTCTGAATGCATTATAAAGTTGTTATTCACTCAGAATTGCTTAGAGGGAATAACCAATGTAGCATATAGAAACCTGTGGGTAACCTACACGCTCTGTTGCTATGTGTGTGAAAGCTGAATGCCAGAGTTTGCCTCTTTATTTAACATTTTGCATGCAAAAGACCAAGGTATTACACCATCAAAACAAATCTCTTCCATCAAAGGAAAACATATACATCAAAATCATGGAGAATAGCCCTGAGTCTCGAATCTTGATATTAGTGTTAGCTCATCAACATGCAACTTGGCGGGGGTTTTGTGCCCCAAAATGTCCTTATCTCTGCAGAGCTTTGTGCTGATTGCTGAAGGTGATTTTGAGACAAAACACTTGCATAAAGGTACGATACAATTTGTCTTTGTGTCAGGGGGAACTGTTTAAATGGCTGGAGGTAAGTCAGCGGAATAGTATAAGCACATGTTTGCCCATAGTCTTACCTGAAGATATAGTTGAGCTTGTATTACAAAGAATTCAGCTGTATAAATACCTCGTGCCATCTGTGTATGGCAGGGGAATTGAGCCAGTAGAAGCTCAAGACCTGTGTCAGTGTTCTCACAGAAGGACTGTTTATGAACAGATGTTACGTGGTGTTTTTCACAGAAAATGGGCTCTGGAGAGAGAAAATGTCTATCAATTACTGAGGTATTATGTATAACAGCAATTTTTAACCTTGAGAATGATACTTTAAAGTTCTCTGTGAAATACTCAGCACCGTGACCACTTCCTTTGTGCAAAGTAACATATGCCCTTGCATATTGCACAAATTCTTTTTAATATTGCATTTTAAGTTCTTTTGGAGAAAATATACCACATATTGTAGGGCTCGTTATTCCCCTGGAAAAAAAAAAAAACAAAAACCAACATGTCCTGACTGAAAAACTTTTTCTATTTGCTGTTCTCAGGATCAAACTGGGGTTTCAGGAATGGGTACTTGTATGCTATGTTTTGTGTTTCCCGGACCTATCTAATGAATATTTGGCTTCAAAGCCTGTTGTTTAGTAAGCAAACTTGAGTAAACATGAAATGAATGGGGGAAAAAAAATATATATTCTGGACTAGCATCTGTCTAAACCTTATTAATTAAAACTAATTTCAGTAGGGTATTTGGAAGACTGAGGTCTTAATCTTAGTGAATAAAGGTGAACTTTCTTGAGACTCTAAAATCAGGCAATATTCAGTAAGATGCAGTAATTATTATAGAAATTTATTTATTTAATAGACTGCCAATATCAGTTCCATTAGAGTAGTCATACCTTACTCTCCATTTTTATCTCTTCAGCAAAACTCTCAACTTCCGAGGACCTTTGAACTTGAGTTTTCCACTGTACAATGTTAAAAATGGAGCCCTCGAGTTACTGTTCACAATTACAGTTATGTTGTACTGCATTTTGACAAACTGCTCTTGCTTCAGGAGACTAACTACATCGCGCAAAAATGCACTGTTATTGAATATTCTCACGTGGGATGTCTGTGTGTCAGAAGACCCTTACGTGACCTATGGACAGACACCGTGTTTTGCATAATATATATACTTTCATTTTCCTCTAGCTTTCTTATTATTTATTCAATAAATCCCTTTTTCTTGCTGACAGCAGTTGTATTTATAAAGCTAAATCCAACACAGCAAAATGTTCATCACTTTATAAACTAAACGCTAATGTTTTATTTATGTGCAATGAACAGAGAAAAAAGAACTGAATTGATGTTTACCTAACAAGCTGCAAAAAAGTGCAGTAACATAATAGTGAAGTTCATAAGCATTCTGGCTTGTAATTTTTGGTGTCAACATTTGAATTGCAGAAAGAGCTTATGCAGACATAGCACGTATACAAGTGCAGTTTAGATCTACATCTATAAAAATAACATCTGTTTAAGCATACATTACATTTAAAAATAACTGTACAGTGATCAGCTGGTTAAGTACAGTTAACCAGATGCCGTTTTAAAGTGCCAGATGGAACAATGAAACTAAGATTGAAAATTAAAAAATACTGTGAAAGGTCAAATCAATTAAGCAACCTGTTTTGTTGGCATGTAACAGTTAAAAGTAAGTTTAAACTACTTAAGGAGTGAGCAATGTGAAGATGAAGCAGTTAATTTTTAACTTGCTATTTAGAAGAGGGAAAGATAAAATGTCTGCTGTAGTTCCAGGGTCCCTCAGCAAGTCTAGGGGGATACCGGGAAAATAGACACGGTTAAGTAATGTTTGCTTTGTTTTGCTTTCAGTTTAAAATAAATAGTATCTTTCAGGCTTTTAAGAAACATCTTTTATGGCAGTCTGAGATCATGCAATGCATATGCAAAAATCTTTTTCCTCTCCTATGACTAGTGGGGGACTCTTTGGCCGACTCAGCTCCCTGAACTCGCTCTATAGTGGTGGAGACGGTGCCCAGAGGGGACAGGGATGTGCTTGGGCACCCACTGACACCAGGGGATGCCATGGGAAATAGCCATCCCTTGCACCTGGGCTCTTTAAGCACCTCTTATTTCTGGGAACTAAACCCACCTGCATCAGGAGCAACATCCGATAAGAAGTATAGTAACATACAGTTTTAGAAACAGGCATCCCTCTGAACTTCAGTGAATAAACGACAAACATCTGTTAAAATTGCACCCCATAATAAGCCACTGCAAGGTAGATATGGAGAAGAGAGATCTTATCATCCTGGCCTCTTGTAAGCACAAGGGGGAGAGTTACATTTTTGGAATATCAGTGAGTCAATGCATTTTTTTCTTCAGTCCTAACCAGTGTAAAATTCACAATCTGAATTGATGTTTTGGGCAATGGGGCCCAAATATCCTTCCTTTGATCAGAAAGGTGTACTGAAACCTGCAGGTCTGCTGGCAAGCAAGGCAGCAGTTGTGGCCAATGAGAGAGAAAGTGTTGGTTTTCCCACGGAGATGACTGCTGCTATTTTTTGTCAACTTTTTTTTGGTTATTTTTTTCTTCCTAGCAGTAACTGATTCTCAAATTGCTGCAACTCAAAATCCCTGTAGCGCAAGTATTTTGCTGGATAATCCTCCAGCAACAGTGCAGAAACCAGTGACGTCAGGAACCATTTTGGAAAGAGGGTTTAGGCACCAAATCTGGGGGAGCCACGTGGCTCCGAGTCAGAAGGAGATGCTCAGCTGCCTGGGGGAAGAAGAGCCCCCGCAGCAACAACGGTGCCATCCATCAATGATCCGAGCGTGGCCACGAACTAGAAAGGGAATTTTTCCTGAACGAGCATAGGGCTATTTTCAACCTAGGAACTTGATGTTGTTCCTTTGTTTTAGTAACTTTGTTTATATCTGGTTGGCGAAGGGGAGGAGGGCAGAGCTCCGGGGGCACATTGCTCCTTCCTGACACCTCCTCTCTTGCTCCCACAGTTCCCAGTAAAAGAGCAGCTGTACCTCTCTCGCGTGCACGGCCAACTGTTTAGACCAAGAACACAATGAAAAGATTCTGCGGCTGTTAAAATAAATAGCTTCCCAGTAGGGGGTGGAATAGTATGGCCGTGCCTCAGAACTTTGTGTACCCTGCTTTCAGAAAGTACTGGGATAGGACACGCTATGGGGAGAGAGGAAACAAGCCTGGCTTCTGCACTTGGCTCACTTTTCCTCCTCACACTGAGAATAGTTACCCTACAGATCGCTGGTCCTGTTGGATTCCCTTTCATGGAAATATTTTGCGTTCCTGCTGGTTCAGTGGCTGATGTTCAATTATTTTTATTATTTTTTTTTTTTTTTTCCCAAACAGTTTCTCTTCGTTGACAGCATAAAGCAAACATTTGGGCTTGCCGTAAATAGAGAACAGACCAGAGCAGTGGCAGGTAGCTTGTGATTTTTAAGTGGGTTGCCAACCGAAGTTTGTAAATCCGGGAAATCGAATCATTATATTTAACAGACAAATGTGTATAATATAAAATCAGTGAAAAGATAACATAATAAGTACTTTGACTATTATCTGGGGGCCTAATTAGACTGGTGGAATCACTGTAGTCAGTGAAATTAGAGTTCTACAACTGGGGGGAAGGGAAATCCAGCCCTTTAGCTGAATGAACACTAATGGAGCCCCGTTGACATTTGCTGTCCCAGGTATTCGGCAGCTGTTCTTTTCCTTTGCAGAAAACAGGGCTTCGCTCTTGCCAGACCATATTTTCTTTAATTTAACCCCCTGGCAGAGGAAGCAGAGGAGAAGGGTCTAAGTCCTGCTTGAAGCCCAGACCATTTCACCAAGCATCCTCCCATCCTCATTGCTGCTTCCCTCTGGTCTCCTGCCATAGTACCTTGGAGCAGGATGGAACTTTGTTTTAAAAAGGAAAACACACAGTTGTGCCAAACCCTGTGCTCTTGACACGAGAGTGGGTACTGGGAGACCACTAGCCTTCAACAAAGCCAAGGCTGTGCTCCCTCCTTTGCTCACTCCACCACTCCAAGCCCGGCAAGCAGAGGCTCTGCGGAAATGCTTCTGCCCTGGGAATGCAGGGCAATCCCAACAGCCAAACCACGGGCAAGATGGCAAGGGGATGTGTGGACTAGGAGTGGTGGTCTGATGGATGGTGATGGAAAAGTTGGAGGGTATGGGAGTGAGCAGAGAGCAGGAGCATAAATTCTATTGGGATGCATAAGGGCTGGTGGCTCTTTTTGGGATGTGAATCATTTAACTTGAGAAAATGGTTTCCCTGATGAAGGCAATAATTTTCAAGGAAGATCCTTTGATTGAATTTTGCCGTCATGCTTAGGTGTGGATGAGATGCCTGTGCTTGCAAGGCACGGTGCATTGTTAGCTGAGTGAGCTCATGTTGGGAGAAGAATATTCTGGCAGCTGAAAGTAGGACTGGGACACTTCTTCCTCTGGGACCAGAAAAGCCAGAAAGCTGGAGCCTGTGGAGAGCGAGACAGGAGATTTACCTGGTTGCAGGATGCTCGGTTGTGTTTCTATTTGCCAACACACACCCAGGTCAGCCTTCTTGATTACTCCCCTTCTCAGCCCTCTCCTAACCTGTAGCGAAATCACCCTTAGCAAGTTTTCCTTCCCTTGCCAAGACGGTAACTCCCCTGTCAAGTTCTTGAGCGTTTGTTTGTGCAGTGAAATCTGTGATGCTCTAAATCTCAATGTGCATCAGCTGGCATGCTCTGACATTTGGAGAGCCTGGCGTTCGTTGTGTGCCAGCCACACAACGAGAGGCCCCAGCACAGATGTAGCTGGACCCCAGGTTCATCTCTGAAGGTAGGGAGGGATGTGCTGTGGGTCAACGAGTGACCCGGAGGCTTTTGGTGGGGGAGGGAGGAAACTGGAAGGGAGCAGAGATAGCCAGCTGGCTGATTGCACCGAAACCAGGACAAACAGTGGAATATCATTTTCTTCTGAATTCCTAAAGTACTGGGACATCTGGCTACCTGAAATACATCAACAAATAGGTCAGCTAAGATTGCGGAAGCATGCCTCACACCGCAGCGCCGCGATGAGAGCAAGAGGGGACTCTGCCAAGAAAAGTCTTCCTTTTTTGCAGTAACATTTTCTTCTAAGATTCTCTGTAGGCTTTTTAACTAAGATCACTGGAAAATGTGTTAGTCTGGGAATCTTTAATTTAAAAAAAAATATATATATACACCACCAAAAAAACGCACAAGAAGGTATTCAGGGGAAGTGTGTTTCTGTGGTGGAAACAGGAGATGGCCAGCACAAGGAAGGTCTCTGAGCGCTCCCACCCTCAGGTTTTCTGGGCACCTGCATCTTGGTGTCTCACCATCACGGCGCCTGGTCCACCATCACAAGGAGAGAGACCTCTTTGCCCGTTTTCCTGTGCTTTCCCTCACACCAGCACAAATGAATAGGAAACGCTGCTGTCCTTGTTTGGGAGCATTTTGCAGTATTTGCGTGGTCCCAATGCTGACAAGAGATGGAAGGTGAGAGGGAACTGGCCCCACAAACCATTCAGCTGCTTCTTATTTCTATGGTATGGACAGCCCCTTATAGAAGACCTGAAATTTGTCACGGGTAATGCATGTGGTTCATTTCTCCTTAAGCACAAGTATAAATCCTTCCAGGATTATTCCTTGTGGAAAGGAGCACCCAAAACGACCCTCTAAATATCCCTATTTTAAAATGCAGAGGTCTGATTTTTCTTACACACCTCTAGTAACTTTTCTAAGCCATTTTTACCCCAAATTGTATTTGCAAATGTATTGCAGGTCCTCTCCCTGATTAGGGTAATATATAGGAGCTGAGGTAAATCTTTGTCTGCTGTTTTAGAGACTTTAAAATAAACGTATTTTTAGAGCCAGAGAGGTCCTCATATAACTTTTTTCCCCTCTCTAGCTGCAGAGGCAACGGTTGATCATAATAAATAAAATTCTTATTATCAAAGTAAAATATGGAATATGAAACCGAGTGAAATGCAAAGTCATATTGTTATTGTTTACACCATATGAATTCTGGGGCACTGAGCTATGCCATTTTTCAGTCTTTCTTTTGCTAAATCAACATTAGCTAGCAACACACCTAATCTTGACTGAACTGTGTTATTTCCTGCCTCCCTGCCTTTCCTGTCTACATCTCACTCTCTGCTGAAGCAGCTAAATTTGCTGAAAATGAGGAATATTTTGAGACATGAATTTTCTTACAAAACATGGGGAGAAATCTAATGCTGTAAGCAAACAGCACTCTAATTAATGCAAATCCAAGCTATTGAAAACATTTGTAGGTTACAGTTATCAAAAAAAGAGATCAAGAAATTGATGATGAACCCAATACTGGCATGTATAATAAATACTGACCACTAACATTTTTGGGAACGCTACCGGAGCAGACGCAAGTTCAGAAATTCTAGACCTGGAACATATGGGTTTTAATAAACAGACTTCTGTTCCAGATCCTCAGTTGCTTTTCTTTTTTTCTTTTTTTTCTTTTTCTTTTTTTACTGTACTTGCTTAATTTTATGTGGCTGTGTATGATTCCATTATTAATTAATCTACAAGTATTTGGCATTGCTTCATCTTCGAGGTTTTCTTTAATTTGCAAATGTGCTGTTTTAGTTTGAGCAGGACTTGTGTAGCTAATGTTAGAATAGAAACATATTTAACCCTCTGCTTCATTTGATTCCTATCGTCTCCTTTTCTCCTTTGAAAAGAAGTAGCTGGCTTTATGTGTGTATGCACGTGCACACGTGCGTGTGTGTATTATTAGCCGTGCTGTCATTTTTAATCCTTTTCTTTCAATCATCAGTTTTCCTCAGACATGAAATATTTCAGTCTAACACGCTGTACAGACTGCTCACGGTGAAACACTAGTAGCATTTTCAAAATCTAAAACAGAGGAGTACCGTGAGGATAGAACAAAAGAAATTAAAACACTAGATATGCCACAGTTGTCTTATGCAGCTGTTGGAAATTTAATTATTTTATCTCATAGAATAATGTGCCCTTCAGAAATCATTTTGGACTAGATGTTTCAAACCAATGATCTGTAGTTAATTATCTTTAATAACTGTTGCACATTATGGTTAGATCTATGTTTTTGCTAAACCAATTAATAATATCTTCATTAGTATAAAGACAAGGTAGCTGGATCCTTTCATTTTTCACATTGAAAGAGTAGATATTTTAAACACTGTAATTTACTTTAGCCATACATTCCCGATGATATGACTAATTAATGAAACTTCAAAGACATATAACTTCCAAAAGCTACTTATTTAAAGTCATTGTTGAGCACTTAATGACATTATGTTGGGGCATTGCAGAAACCATCACTGCCTGAGTGTTGAATTTGCTAAACCTTTTTATGCTGCTGAACTGAAGGAAGCTTGAGTTATACTGAAAAGCAAATTGAGCCAATATTTCTTCATGTTCAAAAAAAACCTCCCCCAAACCTGTTGATTACAAGAGGATCTATCAAAAGTTGATGACCTCCTTTCTGCTTACAAGTTGTGGCTGTCAGTTTGACTTATTCGTGCAAGTCTGTGTGGAAAATGCTGGAAAAAGAGCAAAGCAAATATTCTATATTTTACGGGTTGGCTGGTATTAATTTTGTTCAGAATCATTAGTTTTCTAAATATTCTTTTTATATCTGATTTTTTTTTTTTTTTTACATCCATAACTCACTTTGAGAGCTGACTAATAACTGTCATGTCATTTTAGTCTGCTACCCGAAAAAAAATTGGCCTTGAGTACAATATTAAATACACAAGTGATTGCTTTGGTATTAACAGTCATTCTGATTGCACAGAAAATAAAGTTGGAAGTTATGGGGCCAAATTTTTAGGTCTCCTGTTTGGCCATGTGAGCTGATGAAATGATTCTCCAGAAGAGACTCTCTTGCAAAGTTTCCCTGATCTTGAGGTAAACTGAATGTAAAAAAAGATACATGTTGCTTTTCATCTTACACATATTTTCATACAATCTTTAAATATCATGCTGCCATCAGGGAAGGCTTTCTGAATCTTAAAAGAGCATTGTATATACAGCCCTCCAAGAACAGGTATTTTCCACCATGAAAAGCCGTACACCAGGAATCAGCTAAAAAAAAAAATAAATAAATAACATCTAAGAGAATAAAACAGTGCAGTCAACTGTACAGAGGGCTGGAAGGCCAGGAGAGAAGTGTTAACAGCCAGTTGTGACAGCTACGAAATAATTATCCAAGCAGTGAGCACCTGGTCCTTCAGCTGCTGAGTTTCCCACAGGAGTTGTCTTCAGTCCTGGTGCAGATAGGAAAGAGGGCGAATACATTTGGTTGGGATTATACTGGTAGCAGTGGTGGGGTTCATGGTCCATGTTTGTGCTGAGCTTCTGCTGGTGGAGCCTGGGGCTGCTGATCCCATTTCTCACGTAAATGCTGTTGCTATTGAGAAGGTGAAAGGTGTGGATTCTCTTAGTGACAGGTGTGGATCTCAAGATCTGGACGCCTTGGTGGGGTTTGAGGTTTGTAGAAATGTGTGACCTAAAAGCAAAGAAAGGGGGGAGCTTTGTAATGTGTTAACCGTAACATTTTCGTGGTGTTAGCCATGCAATTTGTTGACTGATATTTCAAATACAGGTCAACCTCCTGCAATGTAATCAATCACTCAAGTTAACCTGAGTGATTGATAGTTAATGATAATATTAATACACAATAAAAGGAAAAAGAGCAAGAGGTCTAACAAAAAAAGCTCTTGACACTCTACTTCTTTTTTCTCCACATGCCTACTGAATTAAAAAACTGCGCTTGAGACTCTGCAGGGGCGAAGTCTACAGTGGCTCTCTTGAAATGACCAGTTTGAACCAACCTGTGGGAACTTGGCAGGAAAACCACCAAAAAGATCATTTTCTAACAGGAACTGTATTTTGACAACTTGTAAACTCAGATAGTGCTGGAAAGCAATGTCATTTTTCTCAGATGCCAGCACTTCTGCAAAGTTATTTCCCTCCCTTAAGACATGCCATCTTATTTGTGGCAGACTGAAGCTGTTATTCTTAATGCTTCAGGAAAATTAATTTCCTTTAAACTTTCATTTTTAAATTCTTTATGGATTTTTTCCTTCAGTTAGTCTGAAATTATTTAAATATGGAAACATTAGGCTGTTTGTAAATTATGTGTGTATTTGAGGAAAAACTTAACAGCAAAATTACGTTTCTGGAACTGAACTTAATGAAATATTTTAGACTTAAAATTTTGCCTACATTTTCGTCTTGATTTTGGTATAGAGTATAATTTTATAATTTGGCAATGGACACAAAATATTCTGTCTGAACACCCTTCTAAAAAAAATCTAAATTTCCTATTGGAAATTGGTTTCCTATGCTTTTATTAAAGCATATGATTTTTCTGATAATCTTTAATATTGGTCCATTAAAGTTTCCTGGATATTTTAAGCTGTAAGCAAAATATATGGCTATTTATGAGTCATACATATTCTCTAAATACAACCTATTCTTAAACTCACTGTAGGAAAATAATGCCATTGTTCATTTTCATGCCCTGAGGTTTATTCTTTGATGTCCTATATACCTAATCAATCTTTAAACCAATGCCAAGTTTGATAAAAGATTGTCAGATGTGGTTGGAACTTGTTACTTAATATTTTTGCTGCAAGGAAGGAGTACACAGATAAAGTTTGGTGTTTGGGTGCAGTGAAACCCTGTTACTACCTGCAATTTTGAGCTGCTGAATAAGTCCGCGCATAAGAAATCTTGCTGTAGAAGTGGGTGGTGGTACTGGAGAGAGGATCATACAGCTTTCCTTTTTCACCTGTGCAGTACATACATGTTGGAGTATGACTGGAGGCATTTTGGGATTACCTCTGCTGTGAGTGTAGCTTGATTTGTTGTTTGAGTTTTTACTTGACAAATATATGTATATTTTTCCTAGCATACAGCTGTATGCTATTTCATTTCAGTGATTTGTTATATATCTTTTGAGAACTCTAACCTCTCTCATTTTGGGCTGACGGAGTAATTCAAGCTCTTTTCTCTTCCTTTTAAAGTTTGGGCAGCCAAAAAATCCAAACATTTACAGTATTTTGTGCCTTGAAAGCAAGTTACCAGGAACTGGGAGAGGCACTGTATGAATTAAGTTACAGATGGAAATCATTATTCTGTTTGATGAAAGTTTCAATAATATTCTCCAATCTTGAGGTGAAGAAGGCTTACTTGTATGGCTCTGCGTCACAGCATCTCGTTTCCAGTGTGAAAGTAAATGAAACTCTACAGTTTCCATTGACTTAGGCTTTGCACTGGGGGTTAGTTTGCACGTGAAATTGGTATCGTATGTAAGCCAGTAATGAATTTGAGCAAATCTCAGTTGTATAAGCTGATGTTAGTGAAATTATTGAAAAATTACCACTTGAGGACTTCTGGTAATTAAAGATTGCTCCTAGAGGTTCCCCAGCTTTTTAGGAATAACCTTGTGAAGCGTTCATCTAAGGGCTATTCATAACCTGCCTTTCTTAGAGTCACTCTTTACTGCTATGAAACTGGGGACTGAATATAAAGAACAAGCATTTTTAGCACATATCCATCCTTGCTGAGTCTGGGTTTGGTTGGTAAGCCCTCAAGGAAGGAACATATAATATAGGGAATTTGATCTCTAATTTGGATATCATATTTGTAACACCTTAAAATTATGATAATGTGATACTGTTACTGGAAGACTAATTGGGAAACCACAAAAACTTGGAATGCATAAGCCAGTCCTGCATTAATGTTACTTAATGCAAATGTATTGGGTTTGGGGTTGGGAATATTTTATAATTTAAGTAAGCGGTTTAAATTATGTGGTTATAACTTAAAGAAAATGTATTGTGCTTAGGGGTGATAATTCAGAAGCTTTGTGGCCACTTAGCCAGCTACTTATCCCATGAGAATAATGCATATTGTGAAAAATCTTAAATGAACCATCAGTGGTTAAGAATATGTATATATAAACACTTCCTTAGCTCCCAAGAAAATGAGTGATTGAAAATGTTAAGTGTTGCTGCTGTCATATTTACGAAGAGGAATCAAAGCTCTCGGGGGCTATGAAACCTTCATTTACTGTTTGTAGCCCACCTCATCTGGCCAAAAGGTATCCCTAGAATGAGTTACATGAGGCATGAGCCCAACCTAAGGCAAAGTCTTTCAAGGTATTTTCTTCTCAGTAGTCAATATGAAACAGTTTTATAACGTGTATCTGTAGAACTGAGAACAGGGTTTTCAAGCAAACTAAAGAAGAAATAGCATATTGGTAAAAAACATTCTCTGAAGCTAAAACTTGTCACAGACTGAAAAAACCCCATGCATACTTTCTTTTTTCATTAAAAAAGAGACTATTTCTTAAAGGCAAGTTCGTATTCGTCTGCCTATTCTGATTATAGTTGGGTCAGGGAAAAAGAGAGAGGCAATTGTTAAGGTAACCCAAACTAGAGAAGACTGGAGAGCTGACGTGAAAACCTGCTCAGGTTAAGCATGCACACTGCCCTAGGACAAAGGAGGAGCAGGGAGCACTGATGGGGAATGAAGCTACTGAATTTTCCCTACTGTTTTTCTTGTTGATGTTTTGAATTTTTTTGGTGATAGCAACCGGAAACACGATTTCCTGAGAAAATAAAAAAGATCTCTGAAACTGCGTGGCTGTAAAAAATCTGGTTCTCGTAGCTGTGAGAATTAGTGTGCCACCCTGCCCTAAATCAAGATTACATCCGGAATTAATCCAGCTTTCCTTTGCCTTTGTTTTATTTATTATCTGCAGAATTGCTTTGTACAAATGTTAGGAAAGAGCCCTGCATTGGGGAGTTTTCTTGTAAATGAGCCATTAGCTTGAGTAAACAGGATTTTCGTCGGAGTTTGAAGCCTCCACAAGGCGGCACTAACGCATCTCGCATCCCCCAGTTTATCTCCGCCTGTTGGGTGCTCGTTCTCCAAACATTTAGAAATTATATTTGTATGCGTTTTATCAAAAAAACCCTGTTCTGCCTCTAAATTTTCGTGTTACTCTGCAAAGTGCCGGGTTAACAAAATAGGAGTTAACCTTGATAAGAGCCGGGGGTAATTTCCTATACAATAGATATTATGCATTCTGGAAGCTTTAAAGCAATGATAATGTAAATTGCCTATTTGCAGTGACAAACAATATTCTTTTAATACTTTTCCAGTATTTCAGTGACTTGCAAGTTTTGTGGTAGATACCTCGTTGCATTCAGTCAGGCTTTATTTCCTGGTTTTTGTTATGTGTTTTAAAAGTTGCAGAAACTGGATTTATTTGATTTTTTTGAGTTAACAAATGGGTGCAACACTTGTGCGCACCACTCTTTTTAGCCCCTCACTCATCACAGCTGGGGAGTGAGATGAAGTTACTTCTCATCTTTGCAAACTCAAGCTCAGCCAGCCGAAATTTTAGGTCCTACTGCCTTTTCTCTGCTTAAATACATCCTGAAATCCATCCATAAAGAGCAGTGCGGGAGAGGAGAGCAGCAGGCACAGAAAACCAAAGAGATTTTCCTAATGACAGGTAGTCCCGTTGGCATGAACAGAGTTGGTGCTAGTAAGGTGCTAGTGACTGCTCTCAGTAAGGAGGGCAAATTTTCCCATTTTGTCTACTCATGTAGTAAAATGCAACTGGAGCAATGAGGTTTAATAGAAGGGATGTGTACCCTCCTCCTCTGTCACCAAAACTCAGGTGAGAGGGGTTTGCCCTGCAAGCCATGCAACTCTTGTTGCCATGTGTCCCTATTCCCAATGCAGCAGGGCTATTGTAGTGGGAGATTTTAGCTTAGCAGGGTTTGAAAGGGATCTTATTAAACTTAAGAACAAGATCTAGACAATGTCTTTTTCTGTTGCTGACACTACTTGTCACGGTTGTTTTGAAACCCAGAAATGTAGACTGTACCTACCATTCTTTGGGCCAACTGCAAACCTTCAGCTGTTGTAATTACTGTATTTTAACCAAAATTTCATACTTAGCAGTGTGAAAACAGATCAGAAGAAAGATACATATAATAGCTCTCACTCCTGAAACCTTGCTGGCTCTTCTCCCTTGCTCTGTGGTCAAAAGTTAAATAGGATGTTCTGATTATCACCACTCCCAAAACAGATCAGTGGGGTTTTTGTTCAAAATAATTCCTCCTCCTCTTGCAGCTAGTCTGTGCCAGCAAGTTCAAAATACGGGAAGCTTGACCTTAGCTAGAGTCCTTTGCCCGTGTGCCACGCATCCTGTGCTGCCCAAGGAGACAATCTGGTGGAGACTCCTGAGTTCTGCCCTTTCCACCAAAGCACTGACATACCAGGGGAAGAAAAGCCCAAGGGGAATCTGATGCAGTTACTTGAAGATAACAAGCTCCAATTTTGGAGTGGGACCCAAATGTGTAATAAATTGGCAAAGGAAAACTTCCCGCTGTATATGTTGCAAAAAAGGAGTCCTCATCTCCTGAGTGCTAAGGGGGAAAGTCAAAACCTCCTTCGAACTCTGCCACATTCACCAGTGTATCGTGAAAGAAAACATTCCTCCCTGATCCCCATGCTGGCAATCGTCCAGAGCCCAGAGCACCCTGGGAAATACCACTTTCCGAACCCCGCTGTGCTACCTAATCACACAATGGGCTACATATGCCATCCAAGAAAATAAACACAGGTCTGGGAAGCTGTTTGTCCTGCAGGGCTAGGAATGCTCTTCCTAACTTGGCAGGGCAGCGTAATCCTCTCTGAAAGGGGAGAGCTGCTTGAACTCAAACTGACTAATGAGATTGAAGAAAAGCCCATCAGAAGCTGGCACAGCCCTGCCAACACGCTGCCAGATGACACGATGCCGTGCGATTGCTGTGGCTTGTGTCTGTGTTATGATGGAAGGTAGACTGTAGACCTAGAACCCAACAAGGGCCCAAAATGTCGTTGAGTGGCTGGTTGTTGCCCAGACCTCGTGGTTTATAGGGGAGGTTACTAGGTCTCTTCTTGGTCTCTGAGCAAAATCTCACAGAGTTACACATTTCAGCATAGACCTGGGGCTGCCCTCCCTGGCAGCTTCAGCAGTGACTGGCAATTTCTTCAACTGTAGACAACGTTAAATGGGTCTTGTAGTCCGTGTAGGCTCTGGGCTGAGACCCTGGGAGCTCAGTGAAGAGAGGTGGAAAGAGGTGGTGGAGGACAGGAGGAGTAGTGGCTTGTTGAAGGTTGCCAGCTGGTCATAGCAATTGCAAATTGCACCGGCTTTCCTGAGACACAGTCTAGTGCTTTTCTCCACTTGCCTCTTGAGATCAAAACCAAATTCCTCCAAGAAGGAGACTTGCATTGATTACGGCAGAAATTGGATCTGGATTTTAAATCACGTTATTAGCTCTTCCAGCAAGATGAACTGAGCAATACAATTTGATTAAAAATTGCAAAGACCTCCCCTTCCACCTCCCTCCCTCAGTTTTGGAGCAAATGTGTGCTTCATGGTAACTGGAAATGAAAGCGTTCCACAAGGGCTTTTTTAATTACAGCATTAGTAAAATGCACTCTGTTACTCTGGAAATGTACAGATTTGTTGCTTTAAACACATCATATTGCTGTCTGAAACACTTGAAACTCTCAGAAGTTTTTAAAAGTGTGTTTAGGTTAAGGTTAAGTTGCCCTTGACAGCATTTTTTTAAAAGATTTGAATTGTTGAATAACCACCTTTCACCCATCCCTAATTGTAATTTAAATGACAATATGCTCCCAATCAATAGCTCTTTGTCACACTTTGAAGATCAAGGATGAGATTTCACCCCATGAGTTTACATGGCAAAAGCTTCTTTTTCATAATGCTAAAAATGTTGCATCCTGCTGTTAAAGAAGTATAAGAATACCTGCTCTCAAATAATTAGTTTTGAATAAAAGCATTTAAGTTGTACTTTATAGCCATTAATTTGAAACAATTCAAAGCCCTTCATTTCTGCACTTTGTTCACAGCTAAATATTACAATAGATATTCTAGCCAACTGGAAAAAAAAATCAGTTACAGCAAGGTAATTTGTAAAACTTAAGTTAGGTAATATTGTGAGAGGTGAGTTTTGAGTAACTAGCTTTATTTTTGCATCACTTTAATTTCTATATAGAAACCATCTTTGCATGTGGAAAATAGAAAAGCTTTTAATGGTGATGTTGTGTGTATGTGACTGCAAAACTATGTGCTTGTCTAATAGGTACATACTGGGGCATGTTGCTATTTCTCCAGTTATACGTGTAAAGACAGAGATTTATTATACAGATGATTTTTTAATTTTATTTTATTTCTATTGCTAGGAGTCCTAGGCAAGGGCCAGGACTCTCCTGTGCTTGATGTTATGAAATGCCAAACAGAATGATGGTCTTTGTCCCAAAGTGCTTACAATTCTTGTTTTTAGTTAAAGCAGCGAAATGTTTTAAGAAGAATAAAGTCTGGTCTGTTTCTATGTTGTCCTTGGTAAACCCAATCTAGTCTGGTCTCAAAAACGGAGCAATTCTGTTCGTTGCCAGGGAGAATACATAGGTATCCAATGAGTCATGGTCAAACATACGGCCATTATTAGACCACAAACACAGGAGGAGAGAAAAGATTTCATTTGGACCTGTTGTTGCTGCCGAGCTGGTGAAGAGGAATAACAAATAACCGAGTGGAGGAGGTTGCTCTTTAGGTATTTATGAGGAGCTTCTCTCCCTGTGGGGATAGACTGGGGAAAAGCAGAAATATGCATGTTGGAAAAATTTAACTAGACCAAAGGAGGCTGCGTCATGGTCTTACCAAGAGCATTTAGCAGATTTTTAATGGTGAACTAGAGACAATGGGAAAGAGAAGCTGAAGCTGCAAAGCGCTCTAGTGAATACAAACAATTTACTCTTGGATTGAAAGAGAAGGGGCAATCAGCAGAAAGAGGAAAGGGGAGAAGTGATTAAGTTTTGTGTTAGAGCTATGATCTCTGTGGCAGTATTGCAAATGAGTGAGAGTGTGTTCATCCAGGCCAAAAAAAAGAACGCTGAAGAAACGGGACACAGGATGCTGAGCACCACAATGCAGAGTTGTGTTTTTGTGGCTTAGTGGAAAAGGTCATGTCTGAGAATTGTTATGCAGTAATGTTTTGCAAGACTGGGCCCGTATGTAAAGATTTAGAGAGAAATATCAATTAATGGTGGAGTACAAGTTCTTGTTTTTATCTGTGGACTTGCACAAGGATAGAGTAAAAAAGCCATGGCGAAAAGGAAAAAATATATTTTTCTTTTTTTGAAGCCATTTTTAAACTGAAACCCCATAAAATAAAGGCTTTGTACTTGGGCAAGTCCCCTCCTCCCAAGTTATCATTTGGTGTAGATCAGGGAACTGCCTGTTTTTACTAAGTGTTGCCTGGACCAGGGTGGGAGAATCTCACTTCATGATGTTAAAGGGTTCCTCTCTGTGCTGCTAATGGAGAATTTGGAGAGCATCAGGTTGTGGTCAGGGTCTTGCTGAACTGAGCCATGCACAAATACACAGAAACAGGTATTGCCCTGACATTACACTTTAGACGTAGTGATCTGAGCATAAGGATATGGTATGGCTGTGTATGACTCTGGGTAATCACAAAGCCTTTCTCCTTTGTGAGAAAAGCTCTAAGTTTTCCTGCATATAAAATGCAGGTAATAATATTTCCAGCTCTGTCACTAGGGGTTAGGGGACTGATACTTTTGAACATTTATTTGTGAAAAACTATATTGGTACTAAGTATCATTTCTGTTCACATTGTTTCAGGTTATTAACGGTATTGGTCATTGTATCAGTACACTCAATACGCAGGATTTATTGATGGCTTTTATTTCCTATATGTGTCATATAAATGCCTTAACAGATGAGCAGGGCAGTGAAAATGATAGGTTACTTCAGAATGGCTCAAAGTCACTGCTTCTTTAATAAAGATTTGGGTTTTATGCCCAGAGAGATGGAATTCACACCCCAACCTATGCACAGCTGCAAGCCCTATTAAGTGAAACCCCTCCTAAATATAGATCCAATGGCCTCATCCCTGGCCAGCTTCCAAAGACCATAGAGGCCTGTTTCACTCCTTCCACATCCCCCTTCCAACACACAATGAGCATCGAGTCATCGAACTTTCTTCTCGGCAGCTGGGAAACACGGGTGCAGGGTTCGGAGGGTCTGAAAGGCTTAGCTAAGGCTTCCTGCAAGGAGGGTAATTTTCTTGTGTGTGCAATCAGTAAGTAAAAAGAACACCACAATCGCTGTAGCTATTCATAAGCTATATATTCATTTTCCTGTGTATTGTTACTTTAAATAAAAAAGGCCTTTTTTTTTTTTTTAATTCAAGTAGCCCTCAAGACAGCATTCATGAGATGAGCAAGTCTGAGCCATGCTCAGACAAAACATTTTAACAATCAGGAGAGCCCTGATACTTGGCAGTTGCTAAAGATTGCATGTTAAGAGTAAGACAAATCATCAAAATGCAGCTTGAGTAAGTCCAGTGATGGTGTATTTTATTGCTACAATTGTGGCTGCTAGAGTTAAGGTTGAGTGGGCATTTCTATTATAAACCCCAACAGGTAGGGTTGAATATTTTGACCACATCAGATAATGTCAAGTAAAACTTCTCAAATTAATTGTCACACAAATATGTGTCATCTCCCTTAGAAAACAGGATCAAGCTCTTCCCCCTCCACCTATCCCTGTTCCCATCCTACACCTGAGTCAATATGGGGGTCATTCTCTTCAAACACCAATGAATAAAAAAAGTTGTAGATATTTAGTTTAAAGAAATCAAGACAAACAGCACCCAGCTGTTTATGCAGGTTTTTCCTATGGTGGCTGTCACACTGTTTAGTGTCACTTCCATGTGGAGGTCAAGCCAGCGTTGCAGACCAACCCATGCCATAGCGTCACCTGGAAGTACGATGTGATCTGTAGGGCTCTCAGGGACAGCACTAGCGTAGTTATATCATGGCGATGACATGCTATGTCACCAGAGCACCCTTTTTCCCTGGGAAGGGGGTATAGTAAACTCCGCAGGTAAAAGCTTAGTATCAGCAACATTTTTCACATCCACAGGCAGAGAAAGCTCTGCCATTTTGCCAAAGTGCTCTCAGTGTCCACGCATGGCCAACGTGCATTGCAACCAACAGGGATTAGTGGGGCCAAGGACGTAACCAGATCAGATGAAAAATTGAACTTGGACAAAACTTAATGAAAACATCCTATGTGATGTTGCTAAAATTTACAACATGGTTTCCTGGAAGGGACAGACGTCTTCATTGCTACAGGCCCAACATTAACTAGTAAAGATTAGAAATGGATTTTCTTCATAGGAAAGTGGCTCAACTTGATTCAGGAGAGAAAGGATGCTCCAGTAGGGAGGGTGCAGCTGGGAAATCAAACCTCAGGGTGCTATGCTTTTTCTTTGTGATCATGAGGAGGTTGAACTTCACAGGATCTTCACAGGTATTTAGCATTTTACCCCTCAGCAGCCTCTGGGGACCTTAAGTGAGTGAACATTCCCAAATACAGGGCCTTAGTCCATGCTGCCCATCTCTCCATCTAGAAAATGAAAAGCCTAATATCTATCTGTCCTCTGCAGTGCTGGAATGGATGGCCATATTAAAGACAGAACAGAGGTGAATGCGTTAGGGGTTGAATAGGAACAGAGGGAGGGGAAAATCCCCCCACTGATAGATTGCAAACACTGCTCTGCAGAAAATTTAAGATACTTGATGGTATCATGATAATTTTTTGTGTTTCAGAATTGTTAAATATTCAAATCGCTGTTTTTTGCCAAACCCAATATGTAAACGCAGATGACAGAATGTTTTGCAAACTTTTAAAATCACCTACAGTGCTTAAGATGAAGAAGGTAGATTAGATAAGACTAGCAAAGTTATTTGAACATAAACATTTATTTAAAAAATATCCTCTGCATTGCTGAGCCCACAAACATTGTATAAATAATACACAGTTCATGAATAGGAATGAAGAGACTTCCACCCCTCACTGGTATAGATTTGTATTCTGCACCTGCCAGGACTTTAATAACTCTCCTGAAAACACTAGTATCTTTGCAGAGAGATCTAAAAGAAGTTGTTCTTGAGAATATGCCCCTGAAGCTTAAACTTCAGTTATTAATGGATAGATTTACAAATGTATTTAGCCAATTAAAAGTGAGAACACGTGACTAGTCATATTTATAAAAGCTACACCAGTTGGCTTCCTAGCTGCTGGGTTGGTCTCTGATAGTGCCCTTTGGTACGTTCATGCACTTTTAGGGTCATAAGCATTTTGTCAATCATGTTCTTATTCTGCAAACAACGCTACCTGTGCTTAGCTTTATGCATGCAAATAGTACCCAGTGGGACTGCTCACACAAGTAAAGTATTTACATATCTGTAGGAGCTGGCCTGAAATGGTAAACATTACAAAACAGGTCTAAACTACCATCTTTGGGTCTACGGTTTTAAACGTGGCCAAACTTCAGAGGTGGCTGGTTTCAAACCAGTGGTGCAAAAAGTTTACAGAAAAATCCTGTTTAGGATTAAGTTTGAGCTTGCTTGTCATGTTGGTTTGAATCTATTTTCCAAAATAGTGCTTCTTTTTTTTCTTCCTTTCTTTTCTTTTTCTTCACAATCTTTGTGCTCCTGAGGGTCTGTCTCAATACTGGTGGCAAGAAAGCTTTCTGCTAAAATGAAAGACCCAAAATAATGCCCTGAATTTCCTGTGCAGTTGGGGAATTAGAAGAAAAGAAACCTGTGTAAGAACAGCTGTTCTGGATTTTTTTCAGAGTGCTTTTCTGTACCTGCATCATCTAGTTTGATTAAAAACAATAAAAACCCCAACACCCAGACCCTTGGCTAATAAGTCAGTGGACACATCAAAAAATTGAGTCTCAGACAGGGGGAAGAGAGGAAAGGTTTGGAATCATTTATGTACTAAAATGCAGCCCACATTCCACAAAATGCTGAATATTTAAAGCTTGTTGTTAATGAACCTGTGCCTTTTGTTTGGGCAAATACTTAATGAGTCAATTATGAGCACATACATCATCATTTGTAAGTTATTTGCTGTATTATATGTTTTAAAATGGAAAGAAGTTATTAACTTTCAAGTACCTTTTAATCTTGATATTATTAACAATGAAAGATACATTTGTCCCTATACATTAATAATCTGAGGGTTGACACTCTATGAGATCAAAAGGAACACTAAAATGATATTGTAACATCTCAAAATACAACCTGTGTGTGCAGAGAGGGTGATGGGGCAGAGGACAGTGGCTGACCCATTCCCCATCACCCGGATCACAGGACCAGGGTCAAAACCACGATAACTCAGCTACAGTTATTGGGTGACTTGGGAACTCCTGCAGATGAGAGAACACTATTGAATGTGTCAAATAAAAAAATAACAACACTGAAGCATTTTTGTTCCTATTAGTGAATTTTAGTATGGTTTTCATATGTTAGGTGATAAACAGCTAAGAAGTGCTCCAAAAAATCTTCCAGCCTAAAAAGGCAAAACATTTGGAGCTTATCTTTTTTCAGTGCTAGTGACAGGACAAGAGGAAATGGACAAAAACTTGAATATGAGAAGTTCCACCTAAACACGAGGAGGAACTTCTTTACTTTGAGGGTTGAAGAGCACTTGAATTGGCTGCCCAGGGCAGTAGTAGAGCCTCCTTCTCTAGCAACATTCAAAACCCACCTGGACATGTTCCTGTGCAACCTGCTCTGGGTGGACCTGCTTTGTCAGGGTTCTCCAGGGACTGAATGGTCTCCAGAGGTCCCTTCCAAGCCCATATCATTCCGTGATTCTGTGATTTGGATAGAGAGAGAGGACTAATGTGGTAGATATGGAAAACAAGTTAGTTGATGGGTTTGGTTGTAGTTTTGTTATAGCCAACATACATAGATGTGAACATGGCAAAAAGTGTTGGGGATGAGCATGCAGCCATAAATCAGGTGTCTTCTGGAAATTCAGTTTTGACTGTCAAATTTCTACAATGGGCACTTCAGGAGATGTCCAAGTCCCACCAGGGCTTTGCAAATGTATCGAAGAACTTAATTTTCCATTGACTTAAACTACAGAAATTTGTGACTGCTCTTGGTAATGCAATTCCTTGGAGACAGGGAGTGTTCTTACCTACTGGCCAAAGCAGGAGCAGTCACTGAGCCCACGCAGACTCAAACCAGCTTATTCCACATTAGCTCACTGAACACTACAGTTTTTCAGGGAAGGCATCCTCATGGCTACAGGCTAAGTTACACGGTCAGTCTTGTAAATGCCTGGTACTACCATGAAGACATGGCACCTCTTCTCCATGGCTGTTCCTGGGGCATAGATATTTGTTGCTCCCTTTTTCAGCCATTATGCAATGCTCCTGTTTGCATGTTACAAGGGATTTGGTTTTTACCACGGAAATAGTTATATTTTAGTCATGGTAAGACTGCTACCTCAATAGATCTAGTGTTTGCAGAAAGCACCACCCTGGAAACCAGGGAATAACCCATTTCAGCTCACGTTCAGCCATCACACCAAAACGGGCATCTGGTCTACCCTCAAGTATCACAAGCTCTCTGTCTTCCATACCTGTGGTTTTTTACCTTGGTTGTTCTTGCTGCTTTTCAGTATCTCACATCCGCTCACGAGCAGCTAAACCAAGCAGATCCTCTGTTAGACCCTGGGGAGCTTTGGGAGATGCAGCAGTAGGAGTAAGAGTCAACAAGGAAAAGATTATTAATACCTTAACCACCTAACTCACTGTTAAGGAAAGTGTTTCTGCTGTATTTTTTAATATGGGTTAACAGAGATGCCTGAAGAGTGGTGTCACTTTTGAAGTAGAAGTGACCTGACAGGTGATGTTAAGAGAAGAGCTCGTAGAGATTCTTTCTACCAAACTGGTCAAGAATATCTTTCTAAACCCATCTCCTCTGTAAAATGACAAGTATGGCATACCTTGATTGAAATATTTCATCCTTCTACCACAATAACATCAGAATTACTGTTCATTGCTGTGTGAAACATTCTCAAAACCTGGCTGGTGTCTTGGACGTAGTTAGGCTCTAAGAGTCAGAAAAATCCATGCAAACAGGATCAAATTAAGGGTTGTTTGTACTGTTATCAGAATGCATAAAGCCAACAGATCCCACTAACTCCCTGAAGTGGTGTGGCCACTCTAGGGAAGGAAAGAGAAGGACTCTGGGAAGCCCCCCCCAGACAATGCACAAAGGTGATGGAGGCTGAGGGCACGGAGGCTGCCCCCCATCCCTCCTGTCCTGTCAGGCAGGTTGGGTTTTGTCTGCCCCCTGCCCAAGGAAAGGCACTTCAGACCATGTGGAAACTCAGTATGAATGAAATTCTCTCACTTTTTGCATAGCTCTCCAAATTATCCTTGTATGAAATCAGATGCACAACTCAGCCATGGTATATTTAATGCTGCGTCTCTTTTTCTGCCTTGCTTTCCTCGTGCCTTATTTCTCGTGCCAGACTTATTCTCCCTTTGTTTTTATGGGTTTTGCAGCAGTAAAATTGGCTGCTGTTTAGCAAGGGGAGCTGTAGCTTGATTCAAACCTTAGTTACAGACTGTTTCTTTTTGTTGTTAGACACTGCCCGCCTCATACTCTACCTGGCCAAACCTGCCAAGTTTTGGATTTCCTAGAGGAGGCTTTTTATTCTGTCTTCTTGTCTGCACATGTACACACAACCTCCAATTATATAATAGGTGAACTCACTGTTGTGCTATTGAGCATTTTACTCTTTTTACAAGCTAACTGCACTGACACTTTTTTGTGTTTCAAGTCTATTGTTGCCTCGTGCTGGAGCTGCAGCCCTGAGATTTCCTCGAATCTTCACTTTTCCCACACCTAATCAAGAGCTTATTTTTAGTGCTTTTCTTTTTTCTTTTTTTTTTTTTTCTTCCCTGCCCCCCTTCGCTTTTTAAGTTTCAAACCTCCAAAATATTAAAAATGGCCTGGCCAATGTAACCTCGCTAAACATGGAAGCATTGTATAACCTTGGGGTGCATTATCAGCCTACCTAGGATGGCATAAGATGCCTCATCGGTGGTAAAAGAGCTCAATGAGGAGGAGGTGATTCCCTTGGTGGTGCTTTCAGGCTCAGCTTTCTGAGCGGCTTTGGAGGAAGCTCCTGGAGGGAGAACCATGTTGTCATCAAAGCCACCAGCGTGCAATTTATGTCTGACAACGAGGAGGAGGACGGGGTTCCCCTTCCAGCCACACGTGTCATGTGGGCACGAGGCTTCCTGGAGACGGGCTCTCAGCTGGTACACATCTGCCTCGGCGCAGCTTTCCCCCTTTTCAGCAGATAAGGAGTGATGAGTGTGTGGGGCTTGTTGCAAACTGGCCCTTTGTGGAGAGCAGTTTCTTGGAAAAGTGACCACATATTCCTGATCGAAGGAGTGGAAAGATGCAATCTTTGCCTCTGACTAGCTTCTAGATCATCCTTCTCTGCAGACCACATATGAGGAGGAAAGGGAAAAAAACAACTGCAAACAAACAAAAATGGAGTGAGGTGGCTGAGCCCAAATTAGATTAATTAGCCTCAGGCTGGTTTGTATGTTTATATTTAATTTAGGTTTAGCTACTTCAAAGTTCACATAGTTCTAGTTAATAACTTTACTATAACTTATTATTTTCAGATGTTGGCAGGTAGACAAGTTGTGAGTCACCTGGAATATGAGGCTAAATAAGTAATACTCACTGGCAGGGTTTTGACCATGACTGATTACACTTCTCTGTCTTCTGTGTTAGAAAAATACAGCTTCAGAAGGAAAAAAGTCTACTTTTCTCACTTCTAGTGCCATTTTATGTTGAAATGTCCATGGGGTGGGTTAGGTTTCATACATTGCTGTCTAGCTTTCAAAAACTTTCAATCTTCAATCTGCTGCTTAATGGTTAGTACATCCTGTAGCATACCAGATCTTTATTATTTCATTTGACCTTTTTTCTGAACCTAAGAAGGTCCACAAAACCTGTTTGTTTATGAGCAGTACGGTCTAGAGGTTAGTAGTCTTAAATCACAGAGGAGAAAATTAATGGGTAGTTCTTTACTTGGGATAATAAAATTGTTGTCACTCTAACTATAGATTTTTGTAGGTTGTTACATTAGTTAAATAAAATACTGCCTCATCAATGCAAATTCCAGTTCCGGATAGTCCTGTTGTTGGCTACAGAAGCAGGAATTAATTCATATTGCTGGCAGTAAAAAGAAAGAAAATTGTGTTTGACAAGAGCGGAGAGTTAAGATCATAACTTTTCAGAACCAATAAGGGCTCATGGAAAAATATATACTTGGGAAGAACAAAACCCTAATCACAGACATTGCTTACTGGAGGTCTACAGCTGTGACAAATGCTGTGATACTCATGAATATGCAAAGTTCTTTTCAGCCTGTAATTATAAGAATCATTGAGCCTATATATGGATTTCATAGGAAGCCTCAGTTGCATAAAGCAGCAGGTGTATTTTGGTGGCAACAATCAATAGTAAGACAAAAACTCATCATAATCCCAGGAGCTCAGTGTGGACCAGACAGGCTGTTTTTCCTCTAGATTTCCAAACCCTTTCTGCAAATTTTCATGACTGGATTAGTGAATGTTTCTCTCTACTGTCCGAATAAGTCTGCTCTCCTTGATACCCAGTCAGATGGACTAACCCTCTTATTTTACCTTTTCTCCCTTTATCCCATATCCTCCTTGGAGAGAGAAGAAAAGCACTGCTTTCTCCAAAACATTCCTCCTCCAAGTACAGACGCGTTTCACCCCAAAGCACCAGCTATTTGTGTGGTGACAGACCACTGGTTATTTTGCTTGATTTTTTCTGCTGGCATGTTAGAACTGCTACTTCCGTCTGGAGATGAAATACCTTCAGAATCTATCATCTAACACCTCCTTCTTACCGATGTGTTTTGCAGGTGAAGCCTTGGCTGGACTGAAGTCATCAGCAGTGGCTTGAAGACACAACCTCACATGTGAAGGTCGAAGCTGAGTTGAAGGTAGGGTTAAACTTGTGCTGGCAGAGCTGGGACTTAGGTCTGCCTCCAGGTACTTCTTCTTCCTAATGTCGGGGGATCACTGATGGACAGAGAAGATGGTGAGAGATATGGCTGTTACACATTTCACTTTCACTGTTGAAAAACATAAGGAAAGTCTAAATTCAAGAGTCAGGCAACAGATCTTAGAACTTTGTCTTCTTAGCCCAAATGAAACAATCTCCAAAATGAAAAAGATGAAAAAGAAAAAAAGCAATCCTGATAAATTCAGAATCAAGTGAGACATAGGAAAGAAGGAAGTTAGACACCTATAGCAGCTTATCATGGGGGAAGATTATTATTACTGTGTTATGTGTATCTGGGGACAAAGACAGCTGTTTGCATTTTCTAAGTATCACCTTGGGACTAACTTCTCCCCATACCAATGTAAGCATGTATTTTATAAATGGAAATACCTATTTCTCAGCAATATTAAAGTATCTGTGTTTATCAGGCTTATTTTGGCAGTAAATTAAGCTGCACATGTTGGTCTTGATAAAGCATTGAGGTGTATTCTGTGTTAGGAAAGGTCATCTCTGTATTTCACACCTTGTTCTCACTGCTCCCGTGTCTACTTTCAAAAGATCTTTTGGGGTTTCTCCATAGCATGCGGAAAGCTCTTTGGAAAAGACTGGATTGTCTATGTGGTCAGTTATAGGTACTATTAAACCCAAGTGCTTATTCAGGTATATTTGAGGGTGTTCCCTCAAAATTTCTACAGGTTGTTTGGAGTTAACTGGAAATATCTGGAAGAAATACATGTGTTTTACCTTTCAGAAAATCACGTGGAAGGCATAAACAGGTTATCATGACAATTACTATTGTATGGAGTAAGGCTGTTTAGGAAATAGTTCTTTTTAGCGAAAAGGCAATAAAATTGATATGTTTAGGAATGTTAGGATATTTAAAATATTGAAAAATCCCTACTTGAAGAGAAATCACTGCCTTTCTAGAAGATATGTTGTATGTGCTTGGGGTTGCTTATCTTTTTGTTCTTAGCGCAAATGAGACAAAATACTTGGTCTTAGACAGCAGTATACTTACATTTTTCTACTAAAATACCAGGGAGTATTGGCATAGCCAGCCTGGGTCAGCAGCAGTATGATCACTGTAGCAAGCAAGATGTCAGGAGCCACGGGTTTACTGGTTGTAAACCATCAACTTTTTTCTTCTCAGAAGGTCAGGGTATAACCCTCAGCACACATCTACCCAGGGAAGGAAAGGGCACCTTACACCACCTTTATGTGGGCCATAGCAGAGGCAAAAAGACCACACTCCACATCAGAACTGCTATTATTTTTCTTCAGGCTGCAGGGGGGAAAATTGGCCCCAAAAATCTGCACAAACTGAGCCAGGACAGGGGAGGGAGCAATGAGAAGGGACCTTTCAGTAACAGATTAGGTTAGACTTAGAGCATTACAGCTGTGCGTCGCTCCTTGCTCGGGACTCATGGCATTTTAGCACCTTTGAACTCTTTACTTTTTTGTGTGATAAAGTCAGATGGAGAGGTGTACATCTTCATGGCTAGATGGATGTGGTAGGCATGAAAAAATGGCCCCAAAATACAAATGAGTGACCTGTGGTGTAGCAGAAGGGGATCTTGTCATGCTGAGTGCTGTGCAATCTGTTGAAAGCAAGCCTTCATATTGATTAACTACCTTCTTTCTACTGCCATAACATAACTGAAATCCAATATGTTACATAAATAAAAATCTTTCTGGTTATTAAGGGGTCATTTATTTGGGGAAAATGTCTGCATGAGTGTATAGTCCTTATTCATCCTGAATGGAAATGATAAATAATTGGGTTCTATGTGGAAAACCCACAGGGGGTAAAAGCCCACAGGGGTGGAAGGCTCCTTCCACAAGTGGGGTCAGGGTGCAGTACTCGGTGTCACTGATTTTCACCCTGGCATCTCCTCCTGCCTCAGGGGTTTCAGCTCCCCACTGGGACCCTCAGACCAGGGCAAGAGCCGGGCACCTCCAGCGATGGGCACTGGGTACACATTGAGGAGGTAGAGGCAAAACTAAAAGACCGACACCCATTGATTTTGTAGGTATGAGCTATTTACCATTGATTTACCACCGTTTGATTTTGTAGGTATGAGCTATACCAATGGAAAAAATTTCTTTGCCCACAGGCTTCAAAAAGCAACCAAAAAAAAGGCAGAATATAGCCTCGACTGCAGAATTGCTGCCTGGCACGTTTGTACATTTCAATTTCCAATAAGCTGCATTCTCTAATCACAAGACTTCTAATCTTCTACCACCGAGTCACAGATTTTGAATTCAAATTTCCTTCTTTTTGTCTGTATTTAAAAAATAATAATAATCATTTTCCATCTATTACAAATAACAATACAGATCCACAGACTGAATGCTGAAGTTGTAATTCAATCTCGGGCTTTGGCTGCCATTCATTGATACCTCGAGCTGTGCTCTTATTATTTATGACATCAGCAGAAACTCTCGATTGAATTGCAGCCTTATATTTAATTAGGGACCATGTATTATTTTGTATGCAATATCCAGAATTAAAAATAGCCCCTTTCCAGAGTATAATGGGGAAAAGGCAGCAAAGTTTGAATATATATTCTAATTGATATTTCTTGTACTTATTCTAAAAGTAATCAAAACGTATGTTAAATATTAATTATAATATTTCTACTGCATTGTACACCCTGATTTATTGCTGCCTCTTTTGGTTCACTTTTTAATTACTGTACATTATAAGAAAACTAAGGGTTTTTTAAATAGAAGAGTTATTTAGCATTGAAATTAATGTATAATTCAATATCAATCCTCATAGCAAATGTTATATTAAACGTAATGAACAAAAGGTGTATTTAACACAGTTTGCAAGTTTTTTTTTTTTTTACTTTTTTATTTTCTCTCCTCTCACAACATGCCTCTCAACTCTCTCCACATTTAAAAGTCGGGGACAAAGCTCATAAAGGAACAAAAGACTAAAATCAGGGATGGTCTTTTTTAAAAAGAGGTACAGTTTCAAAGCCTGGAGGAAAAAAAAAAGATAGAAATCAAAGTGCTCTTGAATACAGAGAACATTTTAAAGGAAATATTGAACTGTTTGCTTAAAAATCTTACATTATTGCCTTCTTTTTTAACTCAATTCCTTTTTGAAGGAGAACACCAGATAGGGACAAAGAGAATATTTTCATGCAAAAATCAGGCACAGGTACAGAGGCACAGCCAGACATCATTTCAAGTGGGCACAGGAATTTAATTCAAGTTATTCTCTCCTTTATTCCACATTTAACAAAGTTGAAGGATTTATCCACCTCTCTGACACTAGTGCAGACTTCACTAGGTAACATTTGTATCCAGTGGCAAGTAAATATTGGGCTGGATTTTTATGTCCACCTGAAATGGATTCTGGTTATAAACCCCAGCAGTTGTAGAAAATAAGTTTTGCATCACTGCAGAGCCCCGCACAAAGATTTGTTAAGCTGTTATCAGTAAGAACAAAGGCTTTACCCTTATTTACCCACCCGCGTCTAATTCAAAAGCAGCGCAACCCGTTTTTCACAGGGGGAAATTCACCTGATATGTGGGGGCAGCAAGATCTGTGAGGATTGGGAAGATGCTATGTTGGCCAAAAGTGTTCCTGTGGTTTAGCAGTGGGTGGCTTAGAAACCCCCAGGCAGAGGGAGGTGATGGAGTGGACCCTTGCTAAATCATTGGTGTATCATCATGGGAGTGAGGAGGAAGACCGAGGTGATGCCTCCTGCCCCGGGGTTAAGGTGGCTCGATCTGCTCAGCCTGCGGATGAGGGGCGTTTGTGGGGATGGCTTAGCTGCTCGAAACAATATTTACAGATGTGTTATCATTAGCCTGAGAACTTCCTTGTCTAAGCTACATGACCTGGTTTCCTGAAAGGCGAAATGAAAAAAACATGTTTGTTTTTAAATAAATAACAGATCCCTCACTAAATCATCTAACATACTGTCTTTATATTTCATAAGGACAAATGTTTCTGACAACTCTCATAATAGGTCTGTACAAGTATGCCATGTTCTTCCCAAGGAGGCTTCTTTGAGTGACATAAATTGCCATTAATGAAAATTTTAACAATTCAGGCTAAATAATTTTTTAACTTTTAATGTGCAGAGATGCAACATAACATGGCAGGCCTTGCGAGAGAAGACATTTGTTTTGGAAAGAAGATGCAGAGTATATTTATTCATAGACCAAAATAAAAGCAGCATGAACATTATTTTTTAATAGCTCTGCTTGTTGGGTGGCTGTACAGAAACACTGATGTATTCCTTCAGTAAATACTGAAATGTACAACACTGCAGTGCCTTGAGGAAATCTCAAGTACCCAAATGTTAAAAGTACAGATCTTACAACATTAAACAATGATGTTGACCAAGAGGTCACCTGAGACGGTGGGAAATCATGCCACAGCTCAGTTCTCTGGGCTTTCGTGACACAAACAGCCACTGAACGACCAGCAACAGGAAAAAAATCTTATCATTATTATTCTTCCAGAAATCCCCTACCAGCAAAATCATAATATCGCAACCCTAAAACCCTAATGGAGGCATCACCCAAGAGAGCAGGGAGGGGAACTTTCTTGTCGCTCTTATCACTCCTTTCCTCATCGAGCTGTGTCTGGGTCCACTAACCCGTTTGAAATTCCCATATCACTGTCATTTACCCCCCTCCCTGCCCAGCGACCACTGATGTCGGCATTGACAGGCACCTGTCACTTCTGATGAATTGTGGATCTGGTCCACTGGACTTCTGGAAGGCAGGCGAGGATGGTTAGGGCCCTCCAGTGCCAGTTCCAGCTTTCCTTTTATATAACAGCAGTACCCTTCGAAAGTCACAAAATACAGTTTCAATAAATGGTTTTCAGATCAGATAAATGTTTCAGCTCTGCTTTGGAGTTTATAAGACCTGACAGCCATCTATTTTAAGTGTACAACGGACTTTCAAACGTCGTTGTTTAAATATCTAATAACTCTTACGTAAGCACTTGGCACCAGCAACGCCATCGTGCATTCGTTTGAAAGAGCAGTAAACTTACCCCATGGAAAAGAAAATGTGGATATTGCCACTTAGCAGTGTGTTGGGCAGGCAGCCTTATTGATTCAGCCACAGTAGATCTATTTTTTTAGTATTTTCCAGTCAAAATAAAAAAAAAAAAGTTTCTATGCAAATTAAAGCATGCATTTTCTGAAGCCAAGTTGGTGTTGTAGTGAAAATGCCGTCTATTGTTATAATATAGGATCCTTTCTGTGTTATAAGTATAGAAGTGACTCTAATAACTGTATATATCAAAATCATGCTGAATTTGTAAAATAAGAGTATGCAGCTCTGCTCTCTGTATATCCCTCTGAAAGACTTTAGTTCAGCAAAGCATTTTTATTAGTATTTACTACTCCCGCTGAAGTTAATATACCTAATTGCAGACAATAAAACAACTGAGATTCTTCAAATTAAACACATCTTTAATTGCTTTGCTAAAATTGAACGGTAATGTCATTATGTTAACAAACACTCGTGCTTATCTAGGAGAGGGTGGTGTAATCAAACATGAGAAAGAGTCAGGATGGAAAACTGGCATCTTTATCATTAAGCTGGTGTGCAGAGCCCTTCCATAAGACTTAGGAAGGAGGCATGATGCAAGTGAAACGCAATCCAGTGAGGGGGGGGTGGAAATGGGGTGAATAAAATAGGCACATTGAAGAGTTAGTTCTTAATTAAAATTAAAACTGACAAAACAAACCCTGCAGGCAGGCATCCATTAGTGCCACAAGGCATAAGAACATGGAGATTTATTTATTTTAGTGTGGCAGTTTCAGCTTTGTATGTTTCTTCTACCAATAGATGTTGAATTATTTGTAGTCTTCAGCATAAGTAGAGATCAAGAGAGGCAAAGGGAGAAAATGGTTAGGGCTGATTCTAAGTAGGCAGAAACCTTATTAACTGTAACAGAGTTGGACTAAGCCCTTACTAAATTTCCCTGAAGGCAAATGGCATGTGGGGAATTTTGTGTAGAAAGGAAGTTGAAATTTTCATGCAGCCGTCGATATTTGGTGAAACACACGTCACTCATGTTCTTAAACTGCCTGTACGTATCAGGTTATTGTTACTGAATGGAATCAATTATTCTGGCTCTAATCCATACTTGGGTAAGACAGAGGATGTAATATTTCTTGCAAGTGAGCAGAAGGGTCTGAGAAGCAACATATCTACAGATAGCACTGTTTTACAATTTGATCTTGAGTGAATTGTTTAACTTCTATATACCAGTTTGTGTGTGTGTGTTAAACGAGAATGATATATATTTGGCTGATTTTTAAAAGCATTGGAATGTGGGGAAGAAAGTACTATGACTAATGTTGTTTATCATAGTGTGGTTTCTATCTCATTTTCTTTACAATGCACACACTAGTGCGATCCTGCTCTATCTTGTGAACCGCAGAAGCAGCTGCAAGTATCTAGATATCCTGTTTCGGTATAAGGGAAACAAAGGCCAAAGAGATTTTGACTGTTTCATGCACCAAATTACTGGTTTATTTTTGTAATTTTTTTTAGCTATTCGTATTTCCAGCTTAAGCACTTACAACATGGCTTTCCTGGGGCTCTTGTGCCTATCTTCCATAGTGCCTGCAAACAGAGATTTCTCAGTTGATTGAAAAGTTGGGCTATTAGAGGGGTGATAAGGTAACATTTATCTGTCAAGTAGATGGATAAATACGGTAAAAAAAATACTACCTCTATTTGGGTGGAATGCCCTATGCTTTTAGGTTTATAAGGTCAGAGAAAAACTTTATTCCCTGTCTGTATGTGGCAACTAATAACTGAAACTGAAGAGGGACATTGCTTCTTGTGCAGGGATATGGAAAAGAGCAGAGCAGGACTGGGGCAGCTGAGGCATAGGTGAGGCTCCAGGCACTGGGCATATACCACATGCTCTGGTACAAATCTCAGCTTTGTCTCATGGAGAAAGAAACACATCATTGGTACAGAGACCATTTTCTTGAGTGATTAGGTCAGGCTTCAGCCAGAAAACCTGTCTTTTGATGACTTGTGGTCAGGATTTGAGGTCCAAGGACACCAAAATACTTGTCTGCCTATTTATGGCTGCAATGGTGAGCAGCACAACTTCCCACCCCTTTATCTATACTACTGTTGGTAGATAGTAAGCAGTAGAGCTTATTGTGGAAATAATTAATTGATGCCAGAGGAAGACCTTACCCAAGCCAACAGCCCTAGAGCTGCTTTTTTTCCTTTTGGAAACTTCAGAAATGAGGGCATTGATGCTCTGTGAAAAATGGCCTCGTTGTCTGCCTCCTGGCCTTGCTGCCTGGGGCCATTCAGGTGAGGAGTGGTTGGAAAGTACCCACTTACTGCAGGGATGGAGAGAGGATCCCGCGCCAAACCGGCCCCTCACTGCCTCCTTGTTCTGCTCTTGCAGCTGAAATGAGATGCAAGGATGTCTCACCTGGGAAGTTGTCCAGACCCACTCTCAAAAAGGTGTAACGCTTCACACCGCCTACATTAATACTGTACACACACTTCGGTCTGTCCCCGTGCCCAGTCTCACCAGCAGCGCTGAATATGGCTTTTGAACATACTGTGACCTGGACAGGGAGGAATGCGCAGGCCTCACAAATTTGACTCATGTGGGGGTGAAATAGGTTGAGTTTGGCTTGGGCTCTAACCACCCAGAGCCTTTAGCAGCTCCTGCAACTGAGCTTTAATACTCTGGCAATTCAGATGCAGACTCAGCATCTGCACATACTTTTTTTCTAGTAGACTAGATGACCTTAAGAGATCCCAGTCCATGGCCCTGACCAAGACAGGGTCAACTTGCTGTCTTCCTGCCAGTCATACCCACAAATGTCAAATACTTCTTGCCTTGGTGTCACCCTCCCCATAGCAATTGCTTTACAGCAATGTAGGGGTTACACACAAGGACATTTCATGGTGCTTCTGTAGTAAGGGGTCTCAGGGCTCTCCCTATCATTCCTCTGAATATGGGAGTCAATATTTTACTCATCTATCTCTTTTACCACTGACTCCTTCAAGGCCTTTCTTTAAGTTTAGCACTCACAGTTGTGTAAGACTCTTTCTGTTTTGCATTTTCCTCCTTCTGTGTCGCTGGATCTGGATCTGGACAGGCTGGATCAATGGGCTGAGACCAAAGGAATGAGGTTCAATAAGGGCAAGTGCCGGGTCCTGCACTTGGGCTACAACAACCCCAGGCAGCGCTACAGGCTTGGGGAAGAATGGCTGGAGCTGCCTGGCAGAAAAGGACCTGGGTGTTGGTTGTCTGTTGGCTGAACATGAGCCAGCAGTGTGCCCAGGTGGCCAAGAATGCCAACAGCATCCTGACTTGTATCAGGAACAGTAGGGTGAGTAGGAGAGATGATTGTCCCCCTGGACTTGGCACTGGTGAGACCTCACACCTCGAGTACTGTGTCCAGTTTTGGGCCTCCTACAACAAGAAAGACATTGAGCTGCTGGAGCAGGTCCAGAGAAAGGCAACAAAGCTGGTGAGAGGTCTGGAGCACAAGCCTTATGAGGAGAGGCTGAGGGAGCTGTGGGTGTTCAGTCTGAGGAAGAGGAGACTGAGGGGAGACCTTCTTACTCTCTACAACTCCCTGAAAGGAGGCTGTAGAGAGGTGGGGGTCAGTCTCTTCTCCCAGGTCACAGATGACAGAACAAGGGG